>JAHWFO010079876.1:53273-83322 GCA_023313115.1 Rhysida immarginata | reverse complement strand
AATTTTTTTTCTCTAGAAATTTTGAGAAGTGCGTCGAATGGCTTTGCATGAGAGCTTAATTTGAAGTAATCTACTCATACAATTTTTTTTTCATCAAAATCGGTGAGTCAGAGTACTTGGAGTCTCCTTGTAAGATATATCCCAATGTTGTTACTAGATTACTGTGTAAAATTCACTCAGCTCTACTGCTAGTTGGTATGCTATTTCAAAGGTTTTGGAATTTTCTAGACAAACCTTGTATAATTATAAAAATAATTTTCAATATTTTGAAAATATCATTCTTTTCACCATTTTTTTTTTTTTTTTATATATAAAAAGCCTTAAAGGATCAACTTTGCCAAGCACGGCATCATCTAGAACAGTACAAAAACATAGCAAACAGCACAGAGGAGCAGCTGAAGGGAGAGTTGGAAGTAATGAACAGGAAAAGCATTCAGTAATATTTTTTTGTTGCTTTGCACAGCATTAATATTTTGTTGCTCATTGATTTTCTCATTTAGACAAATAAAATTTTTAAAGACACTATGGAAAAACGTCTTGAAGAAAATCTGAAAGGTTACAAATAATATCATAACTTTTTATAGAAATTTTGTAAACATAACTTTAAAATTTATATAATCAGTTTAATTTTCTAGTTCATATGGAGTTAGAAAAGAAAATAGACATTTTAGAAAAAGAAAAACAGGAACTCTTTCAAGAAAAACAGAATCTTTCAAGTGAAACAATGAATCAGGTATTTGAAATTTTAGATGATTTCAAGATGTAATTTTTAGAGATACCTACCTTTTCTTTTCCTCCCTATTCCAACTTTGACCTGTTTCAGTTCTTCCCCTTTTTATTCTTGCTCTTATTCATATTTTAATTAATGAAAAAATAAGAAGGAACAGTGGTGTGGAATTACCTGCACAGGATAGAAAAACCTCTTCTCACAAAAAAAAAAACATCTGAGATATGAAATGCCTGAGAATATTTCAAAGCCTGTTTATTGGAAGATCTGACAGAACTATGAAAGTTCCTTTGAAACCATAGACTCCAATATGCCGTTGTGTATCTGGCAAGAATTGGAATTATCATTAGGGTGTTTTGCGCATTATATGGGGCTATCATATTGAATTGTTATAATGGAAATAAAACTGAGTTTTTCTTTCCATTGTGCCTTGCACAGTCCTCTATCCTAAGCATTTTAAAAGCATTACATTCTTTTTGACGTTTTTTGTAATACTAGTAGCTTCAAAAAGGTCCCGGAATCGTGATATGCTGTGAAATTGAGGTAATGTGTGTGAGCGAGCGAGGCTTCCCTGCATTTTTTACCATTCGCAGATCACGCTCCAACGTGTTTTGACATGATTTAAACTGAATGCTACGGTGCACGGGCACTCTGTTAACTGGTAGTGTAGAGTAAGCATCGCATTCTGATTTTGCTACGTAAAATGTCAGTTATGGAACAACGTTCAAATATCAAAGATACCATTGGAGTGGCCGTCCATCAACTTCAATCAATCCATCCACAATTATAGTAAGACTCTATCTATCCTATCCCTAACTGCGATTGGTCGAAGCCTAATCACAGCGCGACATCGTGCTGCAAGCGCTATGAGTAATTAGTTCTTTTGTTTTCTTTATAAAGAAATGCAATTCATATATATTTTTAATGATCTCTAAATGCATTTTAATAAAACTAATATTGAGATAGTTAAACTTTATTTCTATCAAAACAAAATTCACCTTTTAAACTGCTGAACTGCAATTAGATCAGCCTCGCCAAAAAAAAAAAAAAAAAAAATTGGCCGACGATTTTGCTGGTGCATCATGGGGGATAGAAGAGAAAATTTTTGGGAGTTCTTTTAAGTGTCCAAAATTTTTATTTTTAATCCTGTTCATCATAAAACGTTGAAAGTTTATTTTTGTAGGTGTTTTTTTTTAACAATCTATGTTGTGGATTGTCCAGGAAATCAAGTAACAATGTAATCATACGCAGTGTGAGAAGGTCGACCAATCGCAGTTAGGGAGAGGTTAGATGGAGTTTTGCTATAATCTTGTGAGCAACATCATGCGAGAAGACAGATGCCAAAGTGTAGAGACAAAAGCTGTTGCGATATCTGCACTTTGCACCGTTCTACAAACTGGCTTTGCAGAGCGTTTCCAAGCATTATACAGATGTTGGAAGAAGTATGTTACTGCCCAAGGACAGTATTTTGAAGGAAATGTTTGTATTTTTTCTGTGTCCAGAAAAAAAAATTAATTCTGGGAACTTTTTGAAGCTACTAGTATAATTCATAATGAAGTCTAATAATTGTGTTTAAAGATGTTATAATTAACGTTCTAGCTGTTTTATCAGCTATTTTCCGTTCTCAATTTAATTTCAAATAGGGGATCCTTTCCTTTTTGAATCTACTTAGATTCTTCTTTTCAGTAGCTTCCAAGCAGCCCTCATCAGTGATCCCCCCAGAAAATTTTATCAAATGGGAGGAAGGAAGAAATAACCAGATAGAGAAAAATTAAAAAACAAAATGTGCTGCCTTCGTGGAGAGAGTGCTAAGGTGCAGGTCTTGTTGCTCTCCAGACCAGTGAGTTGTGGGTTCGAATCCTGCTGAGGACACGGATATTTGTGTTTTTTGTTAATGACAAGCTTGGAAGATCATAAAAGGGGAAAACTTCTAATCTACAAGGAATAAAATTGAATTTTAATTTTTGTGGATTAGAGGTTTATCCCTTTTTTGGTTGTTCCATTCCACGGTATTTACTTAATTTTTCTTTTGGAAGACCAAGCAAAGTCTCAGAAGGCTGGTCCCCTGCTAGGCTCAATTTCCAATAGATCCAATGATTATTTAACATCCTTGAGACCGAAAGGTAAAAACGAGGAATAGTAAAGTATTCTGATTAAATAATAGTTTTAACAGTAAAGTATTCTGATTAAATAATACTTTTAACAATATTGTTATAATGACATGCAATAGTAGGAAATTTTTCATTTATTAACCTGGATGATCACCAAAATCAGCCATGCAGTGCAGCCCTTTCAAATAAGCCTGGAAAGAATACGGACTCGTTATTAAGCTAGTTTTTCATGATGTACTCCTATTTCTGTTAATATCTGTCTTCTCAAATTTCACAATTCTAATTTTATCAAATACTGAGTATTTTTAGTAGCTATTCAAAACACATTCTTTTTAGGCTTACTTAGTTCTATTTAGTTCTTTAAGAGTTCGATTTAGACCTATTCAAGAATTAACAATACTTTTTATTTAATCCTAAAATTTCCCCTTTTCTTCACTTATCATGTTAAGATCGTCTGAGAGTTTTTAAAGGCCACCTTAAAGAAAAATAAGACTCCACAAACTGAGAAGTTAGTTATTTATTTTAACTCTTGATAGAACTAGCACTTGAATAAGAATGCCATCTCTGAAAATTTGCAACAATAGATTGTCATTTGACTAGACATTATTGCCATCTGTCTACAGATTTGATTACTTTGCATATTTTTAATATCTTATCAATCACAACTCTCATATTGAGGCTCTGATATACAAAGGAGTGAATAGAAAAATTATCATAGGTTTTCTGACAAATCTCATTTATTATAAAAGTGTGTTATAGGAGAATTTCCATTGTAGTTAGTTCTAATGCAGTGTGTTACGTGAGCAAACTTTGAGCGAAGCGGATCATAGCGAAAATATCAAGGGCATTATTTCTGTGAGAGTGTCTTACATGAGCGAGTCCTAGCACCAAGAGGTTGAGGCGGGTGCAAAGAGAACAAACCAGTTTGTTTTTTTCGCGCAAACGTAGTGGTGCCAGCCACAATTGTCGAGGAAAACTTTATTTCCTGCGGTACACGAAAGACCAAATCTGTGGGATCAAAGGAATAACCATCTTTTAAACCAGCGAGAATGGAAATTAAAGATTAATTACGTGAAATGGAAATTGAAAAATTGTGAATAAGATTAAATTTGTGATTGAGAAACTTCATTAAACCTGATTCTTAAAAAATTACTTTGAAGGCACATCTATTACTGTAATTTGCAAAAAATAATTTACTACTTGATTTTAATAATTATAAGGTCAGTTCTTCAATATTAGGTCAATACTTGAGTTAGATGACCTTGGGGAGAGTCCTTATTATTTATTTAGAATACATTTTTATTTAGATTAGAGCAGGGTGGCATCAAGCCCATTTCCAGGAATTTTTCAAAGGCGGTTTTGACTTCTCAAAGAGGAGGTTTATTTATCTTAATTAATCCTCCACAAATTCTAAAAATGTCTTGGTGATTTTGGATAAGTTTTCTTGACGAAGAGAAATAAAATAATAAAAATATAATTCAATTTTTCTTCTTCATTTGAAATAATTTTACATAAGAGTTTTCCATTAGCAGAAAACAATGTATACGTACACATGGCATGACTGTCATAAAATAATCTGACTGATCTCACTGTAATAACCTCTTTAGCTCACTGCACTGAAATTGCTCTTACCTTTTGCTTACGTAAGACATGCCATCCGTTTCTCTTTAATTCACACATTTTTCTCCTCAATTCATTCGCTTGCTTGTGTCATTCCAAGGTCATTCACGTAAGACGCATAGTAAGTGATTAAACAGTTTTTATTCTGCTGTTCAAATATAGACTTCTTCCTAGCAGGCCTGTATTGCAAAGGTTTTTCATTGGTTTTTGGTATCTCAATTAAATTGATTAGTAGATGCGCTCCCAGGTAATTAATACTGACTTTATATTGCTCTCTTTTTATCTTCTTCCATTTAAGTAATAATAAATAGAGAAGTAAAAATGGTATTGGCTGTGGTCATATGATCACACTAAGGAAGTCGTGACTATAATGTATGTTTGAAACTTGTGTATTAAAGAGAACCTACATGATTTTCTCTTGTAGTCTGGCCTCCTTAACTAAATTGAAGTCCCAAGGGGATTATGTCAAAAAAAAAAATAAAATAAATCCATGATAATATATGTACAATATTGAATTTTGCCTGTTTATTTTTGACTTTGCCTTGTAATTAGTTTGTCATATACTCATAAACAAATCCATTCATGTTTAAGATAAATAAATATTCATGTTTTTTGAATTTATTTATTTATTTATTTATTTATTTATTTATTTATTTATTTATTAGGATTAAAAAAAGATACAACTGCACCCAACTGGAACCGGTATGGTCTTAGACCGACAGGTTAGGTTCCAGCAGGTGCTACAAAAACAACCAATATAATAAATAAATAAAATCTGTATTTGAATTAGCAGCTAGTTGTATTTTTTTTATCCTATATAACTATTTGAACAGATGCCAATTCTTTACTTCAGAGTTGTGATCTTCGCAAAGAATTGGCATCTGTTCAAATGGAATTGCAAATGGCTCTCCAAAGATCATCTGAAGCTGTACAGATGTCAGAAGAAGCTAAACGAGACTGTCTTCAACAAGCACAAATTTCTCAGGAGGTAGAAATACTTCATACTTTTTTCATACTTTTTTTGTCAACGTCATTGTACAAAAATTAGTTGGTGAAAGTTCTGAACCTGGAGTACATGTAATAAATGTTGTTGAATCTCTGTTGCTTGTTTAAAAAATTAATGAGGAGGATTACAGATTCTCAGAATTGTTTTTATGGTTTACTTTGATAGAAGACCAAATTAATGGGTAGAGGAGGTTTCATCTATTAAAAAAATGTTTCATCTTCTATGAAGGAACCCTTTTTCCCTCCCTCTAAGCTAAGCCAGCATATATTCCAGTGTTGCACAAAATCCCTGGTTGTGAACTCTTATGGTTGCCTAAAACCACTCTTCCATTTCCTGTACAACATCTTGTGTTTTCGTATCATGATTCTTGGGAATCCAGAAAACAATGGAAATACCGAGGGTTGTTAGGGATCTATGGTAACAAGTTAGAGGGCCAGAAAAGGTGGAAAACCCCTTTTGCCACCATCGAGTGTGTTCAGTCTGGTAGCCAAGCATCACTGCTATTATCTTGTATTGCACTTTCCACTGAAGGAGGCTGGAACGCAGAACACCAAGATCAATTCACAACTTCTTCTGTTGACATGCTTTACAAAGATCCTCCACTGTTCGCTGTCGTCTCTTTCCAGAGGCCCATTTAAGTAGACCAAAGCCACAAAAATCCATAGGCAATGCATCCAGGGACTTGACGGGTATTTCGCTGAATGGAATGGAGCAGATTCTGGCATCTTCTTGCATGCGTTCCATGAACAGGTGAGTTGACTAGGCGATGTGACTCGACGCCTGGTCTTGATGCATACATACCTTGTTTACCTCTGTACTGTAGAAACCAGGGATGTCAAGCAGGGCTGTACCCAGGGGAGGGGCTGAGGGGGCAGCAACGATTGAGTGCAGCTGGAAGAGGTTTTGTCCTGATGAAATTACCGTGTAATATACATTAATTATATTGCATATACAGTGTCCAGTTCATTATACAACAAATTAATTCACTTTTTATTTGAATTTCTCGTCGCCAACATCTAATACGAAAATAGTTCTCCCAAATATCACTACTTCCAAACTGCATCGAACCAAAGCCTGTAGGCAGTCAAGTTATGAAAAATGTTAAAACTGAATAAAGTTTACATGATTTTTCATTAAGAAATTTGATGTTCTGTTATTTTTTTGTCTGTGTGAGTGGGAATACTTTCCCTATCAATCATTTTCCCTGACCATCAGCAGCAAAAAAATCTATCTCGATAGAATATTATTGACATTTTTCAAATTTTTCGTTCCTATTTCGCATTTTCACACGAATTTACCGTGTATTATACATTAATTGCATTGCATATTCAGTGTCCAGTTCATTATACAGTTCATTCACTATTTTTTATTCGAATTTCTCATTGCCAACAGCTACCGTAATATGAAACTATAACCTCTTCCAAAGATCGCTATACTTGCAAACTGCCTCGAACCTGCGGTGAAGTTATTAAAAATGTTAAACTGAATAAAGATTTCTTGATTTTTATTAAGAAAATTGATGTTCTGTTTTGTTTGTTTATTTTTTTTTTTGTCGATGTGTGAGTGGGAAAGCTTTATCATACTACTCATTTATATTAAACTTCCAATGATTTTAATGGGGGAAATGTCCCAAAAATGAATTGAATTTTGGTGAATTTAAACTTTATATAATTTTGAACAATGACAAGAAAGTTCAGTCACATGCATTTTTACATTTCTACATTTATTTGTAATAAAACTTTCGATTTTAGGGCTATAAACTTCCAAATTGCCTGGACGAAGTCGAGGCAATTGCTTTCTGTGCTGATGATATTCACACGCATTTACCGTGTATTATAACTGCTCAAAACAATTAAAGGAACAGTTGTAGAATCCCCTACAGAGGGCGTAAATAATACTTTTTAGCAATTTCATCTTCTGCAACATGAAACCTACTATCTCCCTCATAGGAAATGGCTGAAGCCAACACATTTTGCTGCAAGATGTTCTGAGAAATTTGCATAGCAATATAACCCCCCGGAAAACAAAGTGGTTACATGCCAGTACACTCTTTGCTTGGAGATAACGGTCGAACATCAGAAGGTGCAGGCATTCCTGGAACGTTGTTGTTAGTGCTCTGACATGCCACGAAGGCATCTTGAAGCAGTAGAAGCTGTGAGAGCCGTAACATTGCTCCAAACGGATCAATCATTTCGGGCTGTGGCAAATGCCCTCAGTGTGTCCTCTTCCGTCATTTTCCGACTGTGGACACGATTCCAGGCGACTGGCCAGTACACACGAAGAGCTGGGCAAGGTCGCAGACTCTCAACAACAGCAAATCAAGATCGTTATGTGTGGACTTGTGCCCTGCGCCGAAGAACCTAAACGACCAGAGACCTGAGAAATGACCTGCGGATGTCAACTGGAGTAGCTGTTTCAGTCAAACAATCCGGAACAGATTACGTGAAATTGGCTTGAGAGCCAGACGACCATATCGTGTGCCTGGCCTAGGCTAACCCGCCAGTACATACAGGCGCGACTAGAGTTTGCACATCAACATGTCACCTGGAAGCTTCGCCACTGGCGTTCTGTTCTCTTCACAGACGAGTCAAGATTCCGCCTGACCTGCTGTGATGGCTGTCTACGTGTCTGGAAACGACGTGGTGAGCAAATCACCGACGCAACAGTTTGTGAGACTGACCGAGTGGGATGTTGTTCCATTATGGTTTGGGCTGGCATCTCAATAGACCATCGAACGGATCTTGCGGTCGTTCGAGGGCGAATGACCGCTGACGTTTACATTCGTGACATTCTGGAAGAACATGTGATTGTTGCTGCACATGGCATGGTGCCTGGATTCCTTCTGATGCAGGATAATACTCGTCCACACACTGCAGCTGTCACTCAAGACTTCCTACGGATGCATGGCATTCAGACCATGAGGTGGCATGCAATGAGTCCAGACCTAAATCCCCTTGAACATCTTTGGGACATGCTTGACAGGCAAATTCGATACCGCCCTTCAGCTCCAGAAACACTGCAACAGCTCATCCAGGCACTTACTGAGGAATGGAACCGGCTTCCCCAAGATCATATCCGTCGACTGATACAGAGCATGCCTCGAAGGTGCATGGAGGTTACTGCAGCCCATGGTAGGCATACACATTAATGAGTGGTGCCAAAACTGATCCCTCGAAGAAGCAGGGCATTCTCCTGACAACGTCCAAAGGACATTTCACTTTGTTTTAGGCAGGGGTCCGGCAGTTTCCTGTTTTTTCTGTGTTTCTTCACCAGTTGTTTCAATAATGCATTCTATTGTTAAATAAACAGTCTTTTAATGATCACATACAGCGATTTTGTCCATGTTATTGGTAGTTGCTTCTGCACGCTGCTTAATAGAAGCATTCCTTTAAATGTTTTGAGCAGTGTACATTAATTACATTGCATATTCAGTGTCCAGTTCATTATACAGTAAATTAATTCACTTTTTATTTGAATTTCTCATCGCCAACAGCTACTGTAATACGAAACTAACTTCTTCCAAATATCGCAGACTGCCCCGAACCAAAGCTTATGCAGTGAAGTTATGAGAAGTGTTAAACTGAATAAAATTTACTTGATTTTTCATTAAGAAATTTGATGATTTTTTTTTGTGGTCGATGTATGAGAGGGAAAGCTTTCCCTAATAATGTAAGGCTATAAACTTCCAGTGATTTTAATGGGGGAAATGTCCCAAAAGTAAATTGATTTTTGGTGAACTTAAACTTTATATAATTTTGAACAAAGACAAGAAAGTTCAGTCACGTGCGTTTTTACATTTCTACATTTATTTCTAATAAAGCTTTCAATTTTAGACGTTTTGTCGAAAGTTTCCGATTACTTTTGGCTAGATAGTGTACATTAATTATACAGTGTCCAGTTCATTACACAATAAATTAATTCACTTTTTATTTGAATCATAATATATACATACAGGGTTCGCGCTAGGACAAAAAATCTAGGAGTCAATTTGACTATCAAGCCTGAAAACTGCGAGTCAAATTTCAGACGATGCGAGTCACATTTTAAATTCTTTCTAATTTCTATATTTTTACATGCAACCACAATCTCTGTAGTTGCTGCTATAGTTAATTGGAAATTTAAAAAAGAGCGCAGGTGACAAAATGAAGTGAAGTTAAAATGTGATGAGAAGGATATGGGCCGATGATATTCAAAATTTAACAAGTCAATTTTGACTCACTGGTCAAAAAATCACGAGTCAATTTTTAGCAAAAATCCCCATTTGACGCGTAAATTTCGAGTAAGCGCGAACCCTGTACATAATTGATAATTATATGGTATATACAATAATTTAAATTACCGGTATATATTGTCCCCAAAGTATACAAATAATTGTAGAAATGTAAAAATGCATGTAACTGAACTTTCTTGTCTTTGTTCAAAATTATATAAAGTTTATGTTCACCAAAATTCAATTTATTTTTTGGACATTTCCCCCATTAAAATCATTTTGGGTTACAAACAGGCACACTATGGTGAGTCATACCATAAAAACTTTAGAAAGACCTCTTCGAAGACACAGATGAATTAGTTTTAGAAGGTTTTTAAATTGTAAAGATCCAGATTATTTAAAAATGTAAAAATAAAGAGTTTTTTTCCTGTATATTTTTGCACATTTTATTTCTTGCGAGGAGTCAAAAATGGGGTTCACATTATACAAGAGGATAGCATTTTTGCTTATTTTTTGGGCCGAAAAAGTAGAATCACATTATACAAGGGAGCGCATTATATAGTAGAGGATTTACAGTAAACCCAAGAAGCAACCCGTTTAACAACACCAAGCTGTTATTATCGAAAATACCATTAATATACAGTGCTCCCTCTATATAACAGCAATGTTGGGACCAATCCAATGGCAAATAACGGCAAATAAGACCAACATTTAATTCCCATGTAGGACGAACATCAACGCCTATAGTTGTGTACAACTGAAGGACAACAGAATTGAAATAAATATCTAGTTGGGTATCTATGATTAGTTGGATTAGAAATTAACTTAATAGCCGGGGTTGCCAATAACAATGAATTAATAGATTTATATACAAAAGTGCACACACAAGAAAAATACAATTGGTATATAGTAGGTATACCCAATACGGCAAAATATGCTAGCACTGACTCACATTTCGGTAATAAGTTCTCAGAAACCATTTCTGAAGCTTCATAACTCTTGAGAGATTACTTAAGGTAGACGATCCCCAAAATAACACACTAAAACATAAATAGGAATGAATCCAAGCGAAGTATAATTGCAGCAATACATTGTGGCAAATACGATAGGTGTGATATAACACCCTGTCTTCTATTCAATTTTGATAATAGTACATCTATCAGTTGATCCCAGCTGAGGTCTCGAGCAATTGTTATACCGAGGTAATTAAAAGAGGAAACCATTGAAAGGTACTCCTCGCCTATTACGCTGGTAAAATGCCATAGATTTCATTTTGTCAACGTTCACTATCATTTGGTTGTAATTAGCCCAGGCCTTCAGAGCGTCAAGCTCGTTAAGAACAGATATAAGATGGTGCACTTCACTGGTCACCGCCCGAAAAGTAACATCATCGGCATAAAGAATGACTTTTAGAGGTAAATGAGACAATACTAAATTGGGAAGGTCATTAATGAACAGACAAAATAGTAGGGGGGGGGAAGTATCGAGCCCTGTGGGATGCTGAGGTTACGTTATATGGTATCTGAGAAAATCCCTGACAGTGATAGAAAATATGCACGATCAGTGAGAAAATCATTTAACCAGGACAATGGCAGTCCGCGTATTCCAAACTGCCGTGATAATTTGAATAGTAAAAGATCTTTTGGAACGAGGTCAAAGGCCTTGGAGAAATCAACACAAACCGCAGCGACAGTTGTTTGATGCCATTCCCCAGCTGAGGCATACTCGAGAAGCTCATGGCAAGCAATCTCAACACTACATCTAGGCATAAAGCCATGTTGACAAGGAGTAATAAGCCCATTAGCATGAATAAACTGAGATATCCGAACAAAAAAAGAGCGTCTCGAAACCTTGGCCAAGAACGGTAAAGTGGTAACAAGACTATAATTCTGAAAAGAAGAAGGATCACCTTTCTTAAATAGCGGCGTTACCCTAGCCTGGTTAAGAGCAGCAGGAAATATTCCAGCAACCAGCGAACAATTAAAAATATATGCCAACGGTTGTGAAAGTACGTGATGTAATGTTATTGCCACCTTTGAAGGAAACCCCAAAGGATCTAACGTTAAAGTTGGTTTAAAACTACATATTATATCGCTGAACTCTTCTGCTGCTGTAGAAGAAGCAAAAAAGCTTGGAACTTCATCAAACTGGACTACAGCAGCACTATTTACAGTAGCTTGAGAAATAAACATTGAAGAAGGCAAGAGAGCTTGTAGGAATAAGGTCAAAGAATCGCTAGTTACATTAGACGGGTTGTCGAAAGGGAGCTGAGGGGAATTGGAATCAGGGGCTAAGTCATTAAGGACTTTCCATTTCTCCCTATTAGATTTAAGTTTAGAGAGAAGCCTATTAAAATAATAATTTTTAGCTTTCCTAATTCACGCCCGTAACATGTTGGAGAAAATTTTGAATACTTTGATATTAACGATGGTAGGATCACGGCGAGACTTTAAATAATATTTATTCTTAAGATTTATATCATTTAACAAAGAAAAGGTTATCCAAGGTTTTCTCGGAGGATAAGTGGATTTCTGAATAGTGAGAGAGGAATAAGTCGGGAGATAGCGATCTAAACCAAATGATACCTGTTGCAAAAAAATATTTAACAGTAATGTAGCATCCGATGTCTCAGAGAACAGAAGCGACCAATCGGTCAGAGCACAGTAAGATTCTAAAACTGCTAACCTCTGATCAGAAATCACAAGTTTCCATCTTAATGTAGAAAAACCTGGCTGTAATTGTACAGGATCGAATATCGCCAATAATGGGAAATGGTTTGTGATAGCCATATCCAAAAAGTAACTAAATGAGGGCTTAATAGTAGTAAAACAGGCATCAATAGCTGTGTATTTCTTAAAAGAAAGAGAAAAATGGGAATAGGCTGAAGTGCTGGATATTAAACCACCCAATGTGATTGGATCTAAAATATGGTTTATTTGAGATGGGGAAGAACTAAAGTCAGTGTTAAAATCTCCCGTTAATATGACCTGATAACCTTTCTGCTGAATTGATAAATGTGCAGACAAAAATAACTCGAAATTTTTTAATGACCCCGATGGAGGGCGATAAATTGCCATTATAAACCATTTTTTGTTAATTATCATAGACAAAACTTCATAGTCGTCAGTAATAACTGTAAGATGGTCGACGACTGTATATTCCAAACGGGAGGAGACGTACATACATACACCTCTGCCACGTTTTACAGAGCGATTGATGAAAACTGATCCATAGCCCTCGATCGGGGGAGGTTCAAATGGGTCCCTACACCATGTTTCTAAAAAAATTAAAAGCTTAGGCACGATAGAGAGTCGCTCAAGATTTAACAACGTGCAGGTGATGTTGGCATACAGGCTCCGAATGTTCAACATGAAAACCAATAACCCGCTTTTCAATAGTATGAATAGGTAATTTCGCCATCTCAGTGTTTGTGTCTTCAGTCGAGATCGAATCAGTAAAATGAATCGTGCACTATACAGAGTGTCCAAAAAGTCTGGCAACATGGCAGATGTCTCAAAGCTGCCAGGTAGGAAAGATCTGATGAGTGTGGTTTATAGATAATAGGAGGGTGGGGAATTCATTTCTGCACTCAAATTTGACCTTGACCCCCAAATTTATGGTCATATATTTGCTAACGCGAAAACTATTAAAGATAGAGAAAAATTTTCAATTGCTACCCTGTAGAGCAACACCACATTAGTCTAAAAACAATTTTTAATCACACCTTCACCTTGAAAGATTTTGAGAAAATGGGCAAGAAAGAATCACTCAAGAATGTGCTTCCCCTTCCCAATGGTATGCTTCACTGCAATTCAAATGTGTTAGAAATATCAGCCAACCTGACCTTGAGCGAATCTTTCTCGTCCATTTTCTCAAAATCTTTCAAGGGGAAGGGTGTGATTAAAATTTGTTTTTAGACTAATGTGATGTTGCTCTACAGGATAGCAATTGGAAATTTTTCTCTATCTTTTATAGTTTTCGAGTTACCAAATGAATGATTTTAAATTTGGGGGTCAAGGTCAAAATTGGCTGTGGCAATGAATTCCCCATCCCTCCCCCTATTATCTATAAACCACACTCATCAGATCTCGCCTACCTGGCAGCTTTGAGATATCTGCCATGTTGCCAGACTTTTTGGACACCCTGTATAATAAAGTAAGATAATTACTAAATAAAACTACAAAAAGGAAGTAGAAAATGAAAATAAAATTAAAATTAAACTAATAAATTGATAATAACCCTAAACTATAAATACTTATAAAAGCAAAATCAAAAACAAAACGAACCGAAACTACTTCAAAATTAACTGTCAAATTAAATACGAAAAATAAAACAATAAAATACTAAAGCCATAAATAACAAACATAAATCATTAAATATAAAAAATTAGAGTAAAATTGCCGGAGAATAATCAATAAGTCAGCTCAAATCAGCTACATTTTTAATTTTTCATATATTGCCCATAGTATCTTTCGTTAAAATCGCTCCACTGAAGCTCCAGGCATTGGCAATCCCAACCCTGTCTTTTAGTTTCATGGAGTAATTTATAGCGTCTGGCCGTTAGATCTTCCACCATGGCAATTTGCAGATAACGTGATTTTAATTTTCTCTGGTTTTTTATCACTGATCCCTTAAGAATATATACAAAGAAAACCTCAGTATTACAGGTCATAGTGATCGTGAATTACATGGGCCCAAGCGATGTACTGCTATACTATCTGAGGGATTCAGAGACACATCATTGTTCTCGGTGATAAGCACTGACAATACGTCTGAAAGCGATTCAGACAGCTGTTTGGCGAGGCCAAAAATACAAATATTTGATCGGTGTGAATGTTGCTCCATATTATCTATTTCTTCATATAATAAATCCATCCTAGATTGATCATCAGAAAAAAGTTCTTTTTCTAAGTTATCCACTTTCATCTGTAATGTTTTGCACTTGGTTTCCAAATTTTCTAATTGAGATGAAACAGTATTTAGGCGGTTAGTGGCAGCAGTTAAATTATTTGAAATATCAGTCAACCTGCTGTCCAAGAGTGCCGAGAGCTTATTGATAAACGTCTTCGAAACTCGATCCCAGAATGTAGGGCTCTCAATTAACGCTAAGAGTGAAGATTCAGTCGAATTCAGGAAGAATCCGCCATGTTGGACTTCGCGGGCGTAGAATTACTTGCGTGCCGAGACGTTAGATTTTTTTTTTTTTTTATTTGACAGTCTTTCGGCATAATGAGAGAGGTGTATTTTGATACACATGTAATACGAGCAGGTCACACAAGAAAATCAGTGATTTAAACTATCACTTATTTAGATATGCATTTAGCCACTATTCCCATCCAACGAAATGGTAAACTCCAAACTTGCAGTGAATAAATAGCCGATAACTGCTTAAATAAAATTATGGCTTCATAATTAAATCAATAAAGTATTTATACTTTAAACAATAGAACACCGATAGATGACGCAAATCAACATTTTAAGCTCACAAGTAGTTCATAGCGGTTCATTCTGCCTTCAGCAGTTTACAGACAGCTCATTTAACACGTCCGTTCGAGAATGAGTCTGTCCGTTGAAAATATGGCCGTTAGAATGTTAGTCTGATAGTACCTGGTGTTGACTTTGTCCTTTGACTCAACTCTTGTGTAAAGTTAACGTGCTGTTGTAGCTCTATCCCGTCAATATCATGAAAACTTTTGAAAATGTTTCCTTGTATTTATGGTACCATTTTCTGAAGTCCTTACAACCCCTTGGGCAGTAAAAAATGGGTCGGCACTTGTTGCAGTCGCTTAAATAAACTCACGCCTCATTTAATCATATATTTCCACTTTTCATTCGCCAGCTATAGTTCATCAGTTTACGGCAATTGGTCTGTTGCTCTTGAACATGATGCAGCAGCAACTTACGAATGTGGCTCTTGTGTTGTTTCTCCATTTGTAAATCACGGTTGATAAATGTGTTTAGCGTGTATGCAAATATCCCTACCTTCTGTGCAATGTCCCGTTGTGTTGGTGGTCAGATCGGTGACGAAAGCCCATACTTTCCAGACAATGTCAGGAGTACGACTAGTGGATGATTTCGGATGGATCTGCTTTGTACCTTCAGGAATGGCACCGCTTTTGGTTTTGCCAATGTTATTTATTATACTTGATATCCCTTTCTTGGAAACTACAAACCCTCGCTTCTTGCATGCTTTCATAATTTCGGAATAGCTGAATTTCGGGTTATGTAGCTCTCCCAATACCTACCTGTTTTCGGTGGCATAACTCATTGTTTTTAGCTTGTTGTTCGAATACTAACTACTTTAATGCCTGCCCTAACAATACTTCACATGATAGCAAATGTGAAATGAACGTGCTCCACACATTTAAATATGCTAATCATTATCATAGATCCTAACAATCCTCTGTAGTAGGAATGGGTTAACATTCTCGTTATTTATTATAAAAATATTTCATTAAACTTTTTATTAGCGCATATACTCGTGTATAAGCCAATCCCTGATTTTGTACCTGAAAAAGTGTGAAATAAAAAAATAAAAAAGCCGGAGCCAAAAGATTGGAATTGGATGTTAAGAGTTTCCAACATAAGTCTGCAGCAAGCTATATTTTGCGTTACAAAACGATATGAATACTATAGATAAAGTGAAGGCAAGAAAACGAGGTTATACACAATGTTTTCAAAATTATCATAAAAATTATTTTAAGATTTTGTATGAAAACCAGGATAAAGAGTTTTTTCTTATTAATGAATAGTCTCATCCCCTTCTGCTACGGGTGGGTAGGCATGCTTTCTTTCAACAACTTTTCTTTAAGTGAAGTAAATACTAGCTGAGACTCCTGTCTTCGCCGAGCTTTTTAAGGCAAAACGAAGACGGGGTATCAGTTTCAACACTATCTACCCAAAAGTAATTGGACACTTTCGATTTTAGATGTTTTGTCAAATATCTAGAAAAATACTTGATGAATTATCCTGAAACTTCAGGGGTGTAAAGAGCATGTTACGTTGTCAAAGGTTTTTGTCCCGAAGACAAATAGGAGACTAGCAATAAAGTGAACCAAAAAAAGTTTGGGATCACTCTGTAAAAAAATAATGCTTGTAATATGTTGTAGCTGTAGCATATGCTCATGAGGCTTCTTTTACTTATCCGTGTTCATTTGTATGAGAATAGCACATATATTCATGGAGATAAAAAGGTTTCTTTAAAAAAATCAAAATGTTTTCATAAGTGTTTTGTTTATAACATGCAGGGTTTTCAACCCAATGCAATGCCATTTTCAGGAAACTTGACAAACTACAGTAGAGACAACATCCTGCAATCAGAATATAAAAATGTTAAATATTTGATGAAATATGAACATTTTTACTAAATAATGTTTAACAGTGCATGCATTACCAAAATGTCTTTTGCATAATTTATTAGTGAAAGCTACTCTTATAAAAAGCCCAAGCAAATATCGTGAAAATTTAGGAAGATATCGTTGATAGAATGAGTTGAATTTCAGTACTCTCAAAAATAAACAAAAAATAAGGGGGTTTTCTCCGTACTTACATTTTTGTACAAAGGACTACAAAATACTTATTGTTATTCAATAAAACCACCGTCCGTCGCAATGACAGCCTCCACATGCTGTTGGAACCGCTGGCGGGCAGTAATGAGGTGGGTCTTCTGGAGTTCTGCCATTGCCTCCACAATAGCTGGCCTGAGAGCTTCAACGGTTTATGTAGATTCTTGTTGGGCTCCCTTTCAATGACACCCCAAACTTAAAGGGCAACTGACACCAAAAATCACCTATCAATTTTATTATTTTATAACATAAAGGACCATCAACTAACTCTAATTCGACTTGTAAAATTTTTATAACTTAAGTAGTTTTTTAAATATAATTTTTCAAACATCAGTTTTCAAAATTCATTTCGTTTTGAGCTTCGCCTCAATTCACTGCTAGGCGTGACGTCACACTGGAGAATCGTCTTGGCTATCTAACTTAGAATAACTCATCATCATTTTTCTTTTTTGATCATTTTCTGTCCTTAATTTTGGAAACTCCAAATAAAAAAATGAGATCCACTTACATTGAAATGTTCCTTGTTGCATAGCGTTATTTGGGTTCAAATTTGCAATAAGCTTGAATTTTAGTTTATTTTTCATTATTTGATTAATATACGAGTCGGTTTCAAATGTTCAAGTAAAAGTTACAAGATTTAAAAAGTGAGCAATTTATACATGAACTGTGGCCTTGGCCTCTCATCTTATTTCTCATTTTTTACTTTTGTTTATATTTTATATCTTTCCCAATGTGTGACAATTTTATATAAGGGGCACATATATATCGTTAAATCAATTTATATTTACTTATTTAATCAATTGTCGATTGGTTTGTTAACATGCCTTATTATTGATTGATTAACAATTAGACTCGTCAGTTTTCTATGTTGATACAGTATCACCCGCTTATAGCGAAATTCAAGGGAACGAAGTTTCTTTTCATTATATCCGAATTTAATAAAAATGTACGTACAGTCATAGAATTAAAACTAGGCATAATCATTGCTTTAGTCAATTTTATTCAGGATGAAAAAAAATCCAATATGGTTTTCTGTTTCACAGTTTTTACATAACTTTTGTTTATAAATTTATGCAATTTAAAATAACTTTCAAAAATTTCGTTTGGCACATCACCGTATATGGTTAAGTAATTTTTTACTTGATTCATCAGCGAGTCCATGTGCTTCGATGATGGTATGGGCTGTTCTGGTTCATCGTCACTTTCTTGGCTCTCGTCTCCGCCATCTTGGATTCTCTGGCTCTGTTCCACGATGGCGTCAGAAGTTATGAAGCTTTGGTTTAGCCATGTTGAACTCCTTGAAAAATTTTGCATGAATGACTTGACAAAATCAACCAAGCCCATAAATGTTCATGGGCCTTGCAGTTAACCATTCGATGGCACAATCATATGATTGGTTCAAGTGGTTCAAGTACAATCACGTGATCATTCAACTAGGCGTGGCAGCCGTGGTGGCTGGAATTTTTAACCAACCAATCACAATAAAGAAAAATCGCAGTTAGGAAAAAATGTTACACGTGTCTACGCATTCGGTCTAGACCGACTTATAGTAACAATTAGTGATATTTTCCGAATAAATTTCATCGATTTCCCTTCGCTGTAACCGGATTTCTTTCAAAAACATTTCTTAATAAACGTGTAAAAATGCATAGAAAATAGACTGACGGCGTTGGGACTGAATTTTTTTTTTTTGGCTATATGCGGGTGTTCGTCCTAACAGTGTTCGTCATAAGTGGGTAATACTGTAATGTGTTTATAACATTCTCTTATGTATTTATTTGGTTGTAATGATTTCGCTCTCCACCCATATATGTTTCTCACACCCGCGGCAATTTCTCTTGCGATCGGGATGAACCAGTGCCCATAAATATATCTAATTAGAAATATTGGTTAATGTTCACTTCTGCACATCGCGCGATGACTGATCATGCGACCAAGGAAAGTGAATTTATTTTTTAAAGACTGAGAGGCTGCGTCCACCAGACCCCCCCCCCCCCCTCCTCTCTAACAAACTGATATATACAACCTCAATGAGATTACTATACTTTTTTCCTTACCACATATACAAACACATGCCTACATCATTTAAGGGTAAAAAATACGCAAAACGAATTTCCTGTAGTTAAAAAATATAAAACACCTAACGCAACTAGACTTTTTTGCTCAGAGTTTCATCCTCTATATATCCTTAAATTTGTGAAACGTTGTCCATTTACACCCTGTGTAGGAAGTTTTAACAGGTGTTATTTTTTTTTTTTAATTTTAGTTCAGAGCAACGGAACCATCACCCGATGGACCTCCCCCTTGCTCACTTTATATATCCTATAGAGCTGGTAAGTGGTGACGTCACTTCCTGGCCGGTTGCCTAGCGATTACAAACTTAGGTTTAACTTCTCTATGCTTTTCTATGGCCTTACACCACATTGTTAAACCTAATGTTTGGAATCGCTAGGCAACTGGCCAGGAAGTGACATCATACTTATCAGCTCTATTGATTCTATTCGAGTGAGCAACATTGAGTTACCTTGAAAATGGGTCTGGTTGAATCTTTATGGTTGCTGTTGATATTGCACGCGCTCCTGCAGAATTCCATGTTACTCAGTTTTGGGAAACTATTTAGTTGACAAGAAAGGGATCATAAAGATTGCAAGGCTGAAACATTTTACTCGAGAACTTTTTTCGAGTTGATCTCAGATTGACCTCCATTGAATGAATGAGACTTTAGCGGTAATGACTACAGGACTGGAAATTCCTTTCGCTCGTATGACGTCATCGACTTTCCCCCTATCTGAAGAAGTTTTTTTAGCCATGTTCAGTAAATAGCGAATATTTGTTCATTTTATTAAATAAATAATAAAAATTTTCGAAATTAAATTATGTATTATGCAATTTTATTTAATTATTTACTTAATCTTATAGTATCGAAAATTTTGATGTCAGTTGCCCTTTAATAGTCCAAAGGATTGAGATCAGGGGGGGGGGGGGGGCACATAGGGGGGGAGGTGAACATGAAGATTAGTGGTCATTCATGCTTGGATGCTGTGGGCCTTATGACTTGGAACAGAGTCCGGTTGAAAAACATACGGCCTACCGCGTGCTACAGCAGTAATCCAGGGCTTCACAACTCTTGCCAACACATTGGTGTAAGCAGCAGCGCTGACCCCGAGACCTTGACGGAAGAAATGTGGTGGCATCACGTCGCCCAGAACCATCACTGCGGCTAGAAATTTCGTATGCATGACGATTGGAACTTCCTGGGGGGGAGGGGGTTGACACGGCCTTCGATCATTTTGGCGGTTCACCTTCTGGTCTTGCACGAAGTTTTTCTCATCGGAGAAGAGCCACAGCATTCCTGGTTCCTCCGGATGCTTCAGCTTGTTGAGGAGGTGCTTGGCCCTGTCCAGTCGATTCCTCTTGGTTGTCTCGGACATGAACTGTCCTTTCCGCAACACATACGACTTGTAATGGAGGCCTTCATGAACCACACATCGAATGGTCGCCTCATTAACCTGCAGCTCCCTCCCGAGTGCCCTTATGGACTTCCCAGGGTCCTTATCGATTGAAGCTTGGACAGAACAGATAAATTCTGGCGTCCTGATATGGTTCGAGCTCCAACAATGTTGTTTCCTCTGTGAAATGGTTGACACATCACCACTGGCAGCGTCCAGTTCTCCCCGAACTTTGAACACGAACGAATGGGCGACTTTCAGGAATGTGAGTCTTGAGTGTCCTGTAGCCAAGGAGACGATGACAGCATGTCGCTTCATTTGCTAGGTTATCTTTAGATCCGCCATTTTTATTGGCCTAGTTTCGGAATTGTTAAATAGTATGACGTATTGACAGTGTTGGGCAAGATAAAATAAAAACAATATCTAGATTAAGACAAAGATGAGAATTAAATATTTACCTAGATAAGATAATAGATAATATAATTTAATATAATCTAGATAAAGATAAAAGTTAAAAACAGATTTTCTAACAAATTAAGATAAAATTTAGCCTTTATTTAGCCAACTTTTTAAACAATCGATATAGCGTGATAAATATCGGAGTTTTTGCGATAACAGGCTGTTTGCGCCACGCTCTTTTTCAATCTTAGCTGCTCGTTACATTTATATCTTGGAAATCTAATGTTAATGTCCCACATGAAAGAAGGTCATTGCACAGAGAAGCTACTCCGTACATTTATGCTTAGGATTGTGGGTAAAGGAAAAGGCGTTGCCTTGCTTTCGAGTTTCGATCTACTCCACCAGAGAACTCAGAAATCACAGTGTTGGTTTCGTGCCTAGTGAAACGAAATCTTTGCTTTGTTCCCGCTCATGGTTAATTATTTATTATACATATATAATTTCTTAATTTGTTTTAACGCTCGAGAAGTGATTTGGAGCTGGAGGAGTGAGCTTCGAAGCAGCGAAAACACAATGGCTGCTGATGGGAGCAGCAGGAGAACAGAAGACTAGTGACGTCACTAACAGGTTAACTCTGATTGGCTCCATTATTTCTGTATCGATCGTAAGTTTGATAGACTTACACCTCTCGTTAAGCATCTATCAATATCGGACAGCCTAACGTAACAGAAAACAGCATGGCGCAAACAGCCTATTATAAGCTGTCCAAGCGATATGATAGCAAAATACGATATTTTAGAAAATTTCACCCATCAGTACTAGAGACCTTCAAGAGGTATTTTCTGAGATACAGTCGACTCCGTTTATAAGAGCCCAGTCGTGGAAATTGAAAAAAGGCTCTTATAAGTGGAATCGC
The DNA here is from genome assembly GCA_023313115.1 of Rhysida immarginata. Classification (NCBI taxonomy): domain Eukaryota; kingdom Metazoa; phylum Arthropoda; class Chilopoda; order Scolopendromorpha; family Scolopendridae; genus Rhysida; species Rhysida immarginata. Next base: position 61,319 of record JAHWFO010079876.1, on the reverse strand, counting down.
AAAAGACAAGACTGTTATTTTGGGCAAAGGAAAAGTGGCTCTTATAAGCACTTAGCTCTTTTATGCGGAGCTCAAAGAATTTCTCAACTGGTCACATGATTACTTGTGAAATTCAGTGACTTTGTCTAAAAAGAAAGAGCCACAAGCCCATGACATTAGTCCTGCATGCTGGAGCTGGATGCATGTCTCTCCTATTTAAGGTCAACCGGATCCTTACAATTTTAGAAATGTTTTTTCAGTAAATTTTTTAAAACCTTTATAAAATTTATAGAAATTTTTGAAATAGGTAAGATAAAGTATGCTTAGATAAAGATGAAGATAAAAGATGACATAATTGAAAGTTTATCTAGATAAGATAAAAGATAAAAACTTTTGATCTAAGATAATTATCTAGATAAATTTATCTAGATAGGTCCCAACACTGCGTATTGACTATTACATTAAAAACCTGCCGCACTCTGTAGAATCTGTGAAACACTTGTTTTTTTTATATTCCGGACAAATTTGAATTTGACAATTGACATTGAACCAACCCAATTTATATAATCAGAACAATGAATAGACTATTTAGAGCCAGTTTATAACTAACAAGGAGACTCCAAGTACTCTAACTCACCGATTTTGATAAAAAAAAAAAAAAAAATCGTATGTGTAGCTTTAACCAAATTAAACACACATGCAAAGCTATTCGACACACTTCTCAAAATTTTCCGACAAAAAAATTCATAAAGTCTGTTATTATAATTGACTATACTTTATAAATATCCTAATTGTAGCATAGATTTTTATTGTGTTCAGGTGGTCTAGTGATAAAACACTTGGATTTTGTTTTGCTGATATGGGTTCAAATCCCGCCTTTGATAATTTTTTTTTAATATGTATGGGAATCTGTAATTCATTTACTAAATATTTTTCCGATTTTCCAATTTGCTACCACCATTTTTTTTTTTTGTTTTATAAAATCCATATACGAATTATAGTTAATAATCCCATGTGATAAACAAGCATTTAAGGAAAAAAGATTAATTATCCACATTTAATTATTTTTATAAATTTTGTAACTTTTGGGATGATATTTAACTCACACAAAGATTAAATAATTATTGCACCATGTACTTACTATTAAATATAATGCATCATATTGGTATCTATAGTTTATCAATCATCCTTCATTAACATTTTTAACTAGCACATTAGTCAACAAATTACTATTTCCTATTTCTAGGAGCAAAAGTTTGTTATGAAGGGAATTAATTATTACTCCTGTCTTTACCTACACGTGTATTATAACTTATTTTGTGTTTTTTTAAAAAGGAAATAAATAAAATTTGTAATAACCTTTCAATTTATGTAAAAAATAACCTTAGCAAATCGAAATTTTAGATTATGATAAAGGAAAAGAGAACACTCTTTAGCCACGATATATCAAGAGTGTTCTCTCTTTTTCTTTATCATTATAATTATCCACATAATCTTTTTTCGTTGGTTTTAAAACATTAGTGCCTTCATAAATTTCCCAGTTAATTTGGGTTTTTTGTTTTCTTACCGATTATTTTGAAATTTTAGATTATATTTAATTATAATAATTCTTATATGTATTTTATAAAAACAATGATGGTAGCAAATTGGAAAATCTGAAATATATTTAGTAAATGAATTACACATTCCCATACATGTTAAAAAAAATTTACGAAGAGGAAAAAAAAAAAAAAAATTATCGAAGGCGGGATTTGATCCTGTACCTGCAAAACAGAAAGCGTGCACTTTACCACTAGCCCACCTGAACGCAATAAAAATCTATGCTACAATTAGGATATTTAAAAAGTGTAGTCAATTATAACAAACTTTATGAATTTTTTTCTCGGAAAATTTTGAGAAGTGCATGGAATGGCTTTGCATGTGTGTTTAATTCGGTGAAAGCTACGCGTGCAATTTTTTTTTTTTTTTTATCAAAATCGGTGAGTCAGAGTACCGTAGTTTCACGTGGATAGTCTGCCTCCCAGATAATTCACAGGATAAAAAAAAAACCCACCTTTTCTGTAAAAATTTTCTCAGAAAATCCGCGGAATATCTGAGACTTCAAGCCCGTGTAAAAACTGGCTTATTTCAAGCCTTTCTCAAAATAGTAATTTTAAATAGTAATTTAGCTAGTAATTTTATTATTTACATAGCCATCTTCATTATTTTTATATACAGGGTGTTGCATAATTGGTGTCCCGTCTTTAGGTCCAAATAACGACTCAAGGGGAACAGATTGGGGGAAAATGAATATTGATTATTTGGTTTTAATGTCCCCTAATTCAGAATAATAAAATGTTTAGAAAGTTGTAGAGCATCATGTAAAATGTGGGTTTAGCAAAAAACCCGGTGAAAAAATCTCATCCCCTGCCCTTTATCGAGTGGGTAAAGTGAAAGGTTTCTAAGGAGTTTTTTTGTTTTTGTCTACATTAGCTAGCCATACCTTTCACTTTACCCACTCGATAAAGGGCAGGGGATGACATTTTTTCACCGGGTTTTTTGCTAAACCCACATTTTACATGATGCTCTACAACTTTCTAAACAACACATGGGGTCTAACCCCTACCCCTACAAAATTCAAATTTTCAAAATTTACCCCTTCACCCCCAGGGACGCAAAATGTTTTTATTCTGAATTAGGGGACATTATAACCAAATAATCAATATTCATTTTCCCCCAATCTGTTCCCCTTGAGCCGTTATTTGGGCCTAAAGACGGGACACCAATTATGAAACACCCTGTATTTAATGAAACTTTTATAAATTTATTAATTAAATGTGTAAATAATTATAGTAATCTCATTTTAATGAACGAGTGGAACTCCTTATTTCTTCGGCAGCGGCCATGGTTCTATCAACGCTCTCACTGCTAGATGCTGACCAATAGCGATAGAGAGAATTCAATGACATAACATCTTGAACTAATCGTAATTGCCAAGTACAGTGAATTCCGGCCAAGCGAATCGCTGACATTAACTTTTTAACACTTTTTTTTTTTTTTTTTTTTTTTTTTTTTTTTTTTAATAATTTTTTTATGTAAAATTATATCACCGGTTAATTATTGTTCCGAGGGGTTAGAATTTTAATTTCACTGTTAGAAAAAGATTGAACAAAGACTCGTTAATTTAAAACCATCAATTCAAAGGCCATCGTATTTTTATCTACAGCAGGGAAGTCTGCTAATTTTTATTAAAAAAATATCTATCTGCGATTTACTCTTTCAAAAAGTTTAACATAATTTTCTTATAAAAAAATAGAAGACAGATAGAAGAAGATTTGGTGAAGACAGATAGAAGAAGATTTGGTGAAGACAGAAACTATCCAGTTGATCATCGATCACAATGGCGATAATACAAGAAGCCAAGTGGCCTCTCAGCTATAGCACAAAATGCAAACAGACGAAAGGAAAATTGATGGCGCCACGCTGTTTTGTCTCTAAGCTTATTTTTCTGTTAACTCTTAAATAATAAAATCTAAAATGAATGACAACATATCAAAAATAAAATTCAATTAAATTTTATTGCCTTTTTTTATTTCTTTTACTTTTTTTCTCTACTTCAAAACATCTCTCCTCAATTCTCTAGCTAGAAAATAAAAATATAATACAAAATACTTGTGATATGCAATACCAAGCTATTTCATTAATCAATTACTTTCGATTATTACGGTATTTTGAAAGTATCGAAGATCGAAGGTATCAACTACTGGTATCGATTACTTTATTATAAACATTGTTTACATGATTTTTTTTTTTTATTATTAAAAACTGCATTCACCTAGTAGACAGTCAACTGCACAACATACAGGGCGATTCAAAAGTTATTGTGCAATAGTGCATGGAAACGTGTACACTTTGCATAAGCTGAAGGAGGATATCACCACTGAAGTTCAGCAAATCTCACCAGCCATATTGAACTCGCTTGCTGGTCAGCCGAAAAATCTGAAAAAAATGTCTGCTATTGCCAAATGAAAAAGACACACATGTGGCAGCACTAAATGGCACGCGAAATCAAAAGGCAAAAGAGTGAAACTAAAGTCTTATAAATGACTATAGCTGCTGCCACATAAGTTGAACGACAGCATGACGTCATTTCTAACGCCAGCCAATAGACGTTAACGGGAAGTAAATCGCTTAGCTATTCCATGAAACATCCGCTTTCGTTTTCGAAACATTGTTTTCGTATTTATATTTAGTTTCTATTTTCGTTTTTTCTTTTAAATAGATAAATGAAATTAATAAATTAAAAAATGACGCAGAACAGTTGATTCGAATGCAGTTTGTTTTACGAGGGTTGTACCAAAAGTAAGGTTCCCATATTTTTTACAAGTAGAAAATATTGTTTGTTGTTATTAATTTATACATCGTTGAAAAGCTTACACTGTTGTCTATTTTTCAACATAGTCTCCATTTTTTTCGACACACTTTTGAAGACGGTGCTCCAGCTTTTGTATTCCTAAGTCGAAGAAGTCTCCCGCCAATCCGTTGAGGAAGCGTGTGACCTCTGCTCGGACTTCATCGTCGCTCTTGACTTCACGGACAGTGACCCTCCGATCTTTCAGCAGCTCACTGTTGATCTTCTGGGCAATCGAATCCGAAACCGGCGGTCTTCCACTCCGTTCTTCATCGTGAACTTCCGTGCGACCTTCAGCAAAAGCCCTGCACCATTTTCGGACGTGCTGAACGGACATGCACTTTTCACCATAAACCTCAGTCAGTTGCCGATGAATCTCCACGGGCGGTAACTTCCTTGCGTGGAGAAACCGGATTACTGCTCGAACCTCGCACTTGGCGGGAGCGGCGATCAACACTTCCATCTCTGACGGCTGCCAAGCGAACACTGAGCGCCGTAGTGAATCGCTCGAGAGTGGGCTCGAGAGTGCGGGAACCACTGCGCACGGCACTGTTGTCGGATTTAGCCTAGCACCTTCCCTCGAGGCTGTAGCTCATTGGGAACCTTACTTTTGGTACAACCCTCGTATATTATGACTTTTAATAGGCTTTTCACGTTTCAATGATATCTCCACCATTACTATAGTAGAAAAAGTGCGTCATGGGTAAAATCCAGACAAACCAAATTGATGAGATGACTTACTGCGCATGTCAAAAAGATCATTCAACTTACATGGCGGCAGCTATAATCGGCAGTAATCGATACTTGCGACAAAATAGTCGACACTTTTAATTTCTTTAGTATGGTAAGTATCGATTACTCCCATCACTACAAAATACAGGGTGAACAAATTACAGTCGCTAAACACTTAAATTCCCGTGGCTACTCCTTACAGGACATTAGTCTTTATATTCTTCATAACAACTTCCATAACAAAAAGGAAAGAAAGCAATTTCAGTCTTTTTCTCATTTGGAAGTTCAATCTATAGAATTTTAAGTAACATTATTTATTTTATATATATTACTAATAAAATTGTTTGTTCGGACTCAAACAGTTCGTTGACATTTCCCATCACTGCATTATTCCAATTTTAATATCTTATGGTTAAAGTTTGCCTTTTTATAAATCGAATCAAACAAATGCTAATGCTGTAATAAAAACTGCTAATCCAGAACATATGCCCAGGCAATTGTTTTTTTTGTTTATAAACAATTTTTTGTGAAATATATACTTCATAAATTACTATCAGAAATAAATGGGCAAATTTGTGATTTCGTAAACTTCTCATCTATTTCTGTTACTCGTGGCCATCTTGGGGACGTTACTTTATAGGTTTACCATTTATTGCAATTTGGAAAAATTTGCTCCCATATAATCCACCCCTCAGATAGTCCGCAGAGCCATTTTTCAGATGAAAAAAATACAGACAGTCCGCGGATTATCCGCGTGAGATTACAGTACTTGGAGTCTCCTTGTAAGACCAACAACAACCAACAACCAAATGACTGAACGAATGAAAGAAGCGGACGACGGCACGGTCTATGTCTTTGCCGGAGACGTGTTTTCAAGAAAACATTTCCATAGGTGTTTTTAATTTTTCATGTGGCGCCATCTATGGAACATCGTTGGAACTAAACAAACATATTAAGAAGCCATCAATTTTAAAGTCAGAAACATGAAATTTGGTATATGAAAAATAAAAACATGTGGTGATACCACTTTCATCCCCTATTTCATCCCCTTAGGGGTTGAATTTTTAGAAATACTGAAATGCGTTTCATTATTTGCATTGTAGAGTATTTATGCTAAATTTCAAGTAAATAGATTAAAAAAAAGTTTCCCCATATACAAACTTTCACCCCTAATTTACATCCTTAGGGGCTGGATTTCCAAAAATCCTTTATTATTGCATGCCTGGGTCATCAAGTTTCCCCATATCAACATTCACCCCCTAATTTACACCCTTAGGGGCTGAATTTCCAAAAATCTTATTGAATCCCTAGGTCATGAAAGGAACCAACTGTCCCAAGTTTTGTGATTCTGACTGTAGTATTTTTGGCTCTCCTTTGATGAGTCCGTCACCCAAATTCTGACTTCTCTCTTTATTATAACAGTATAGATATGTATGTACAATTCGACTGCTAAGCTGTCTTCATCAGCATATACGAAACTTAGAAAACCAGGCTCCGTCGCAATTCAAATATTTTCCCTCTATTTGGCATCGTTACGTCGATGATGTATTCACAGTGTTTGATTCCAAACAAGACATTAGAACCTTTCTCAAGGCATTAAGCACTTTGTCACCTTAAGTAAAGTAAATATAAACCATAACAGAATCTGTGGAATACTTATTTATCAGATATGCTGATGAAGACAGCTTAGCTGTAGAAAGGTACATACATATGTATAAATAAATCTATTGTGGATATGTGACCTATTGTTTTTCTTCAACTTTGATAAGCAGAGATCACAAACTTCTATTTTCCCACTTCAAAAAATTTCCTGTAAGCTAATAAATTTTCTAATTTCCTAATGAGTCGCTTACAGCTGCCCTGTTGGATTACATGACATGTAAATAGTGCAATGTTTTAAATTATTAGAAGGATTTAATTGTTTATATTTAGCACCTACATAGATAAAAATGCATATAAAGTTTGTGTATTTCTTAGTTAAAATTTAGGAATTTGTTTTAGGCCCAAGATAAATATGAACGAGAGTTAATTCTTCATGCAGCTGATGTTCAAGCACTGACTGTTGTAAAAGAGCAGGTAATTATTATTATAATTATAATGAAGACATCTAATGAAACTTCTGGAGAAAAATATAATTTTTAATTCCCAAAGTTGGAAGATTGTATGAAGAAACTTTCTGCTGCTGATGAATTGAAAGAGAAAGCTCAACATGAATTGAAAGAAAGTAAAGACTCTTGGAAAGAACAGCAGAAAATATTTGAGTCTGAGAATGCATCCATTTCCCAAAAATGCAAAGAATTGGAAACATTAAAGGAGCACTTACATGATCAACTGGAAAGAGTTAAGATATTTTTTCCCAATAATTTTTTATGTTTTAGGCCATTGTACGAGGGTGGGCTGAAAAGTAATGCCTCCATGGCTGTAACTTTTTTATTTTTTAACCGATTTTCAAAATCCTTTTTGTATCTGATACTCACATTTCTCCTCTATGTAATGCACTATTCACTTTTCGACATAGTCCCCATCCCTTTCCACACATTATACCAACGCATGACTAGTCGGGTGAACCCGTCATAGAGGAATTCCGGGGTTGTCGTCGACACGAGGATTGAATGGCAGCTTTGGATCCTCTTCTGCAGCACGATAACGCCCGTCCGCACACGATCGCCACACATCAGAGGGGAGTTGCAGCGCCTACAGTTCAAAGATGAAAAACTGCAGTTCAAAAATGAAAGACTTTGCACCTTGCGACTTTCACCACTTCCCAAAGAGGAAAGAGCACCTTAAGGGGCATGAGTTGCGTTCTGACGACGAGGTGAAACCCGCCGTTCGGTCTTGGTGTCGACAACAACCCCGGAATTCTTCTCCGACGAGTTCACCCGACTAGTCATGCGTTGGTACAATGCGTGGCAAGGGATGGGGACTATGTCGAAAAGTGAATAGTG
>JAHWFO010079876.1:0-33768 GCA_023313115.1 Rhysida immarginata | reverse complement strand
GTGCAAACTTCAATCGGGCCATTCGGTTCTTGTAAGAGATTAAAGGCTTTTTGGAAGGTCGTCGTCCATGTAGGCCCACATCACATAGGCATTGTTTTGTGATACTAACACTGACGTTAACGTTGTGAAACTCCAGCATTTCTTGATTGAGTGCCGTAGCCGGCATCCGAGGGTTTGCAGTGGACTGTCATTTAAGGGTGTTATCCTGCTTCAGTGTTGTGGATCGGGGTCTTCTGGGTTTCTTAGATCGAGTAACCGTACCTCTTGCTTGAAAACGTTGCCAGAGTTCTGTCACTGCCGTTTTGCTCACATTGAACTGTTTGGCGACTCCACGATGAGCTTCTCCTTTTGTACAGCACGTACAATTAAATTCTTCACAGGAGATGACAAATAACGGTGGCTCATCATTTATACGTGTCGTAGGAAACAACGTATGCAAGATAGATCGTAATTTTGTTCCTTCCATTCCACCACAGAGGGAATGGACTATTCTGAAGTTTCATTATGTTAATTCATAAATACAGTAGAAAAAATTATAGGTAAAAACATTGTTGGTCATATACTTTTGAGCGCTACTGTTTACCAATAGGATGAATACTTGTTTCAAAAACAGGATGGGTTAATACCAGTTTCATTAACAAAGAATTTAGTAGCCGTTTAAATAATGCAAATGTATAAAATTGCTTTTGGTTTTAATAGAGGCTGTGTTGATATGGCAGATAATTTTCATAATGACAGATAGGTAATCTGCTGACTTTACAAATTAATCACTAATTTCTATGTGCTTATTGGGAAATTTTCAAAAGCATTCATTAATAAGTATACAATAAAAGAGTAAAAGGAATTTTTATTTTTAATAGGTAGAGCAGTTAGAAGCTGAAATAAAGCCTTTACAGCAGAAGAGTAGAGAACTACTTACTCAACGTGACTCTTTGAATGCTGACAATCAAGTTTTGAAAAATGAAGTAAAGCGGTGGCAGACTAGAACAAATCAGCTTGTAGAGCAGTGTAGCCGTACAAGTCCTGAAGAACTCAAGCGATGCATGTAAGCAGTTTTGGCTGTAATATCCAGGTTTATCCGTTTCTTATAAAATTTAAACCTAGAAAGCTAATATTTCATCATACAAACAATGCGCATTTTGTGTATTGTTTACCTCTGATACTTCAGTTGGCAGTTAGTCATGATCCTCAATTGACCTTAAGATATGAAAGCAGCATTTATATTATTTTTTATGGTAAAAATCATAGTGTTTTTAAGAATTGTCATAAAATTGATGAAAGTTTAGCTTTTATTACAGGTATTACAAAGGTTTAGCTCTATTTTTATTCCTATAAAACATTAAATTATCTACATTAGTTAGGATTGGTTTACCAGCCTTTCCCCATCTTTCACTGAACATCACTGTTTAATGATATAAGGTATCCCCAATGTTTCTACTTTAGTTTGCTATATTTCTTCATTATAAAAAATAATGAGAAACTCCAATTTGGACCCATTCAAGAAATAATGTTTATAATCAAGCTAGAACAAGACCATAAGAAGATCTTGACCCATGAAGCTTTGGAAATCAGAAGAAATATGATAAACAACTGAGAAAAAATCTTAAATAATCAAACTAGTTTCGAAAAGAATACGATCCTTGATATTGTCAATAGCATTATAGAACGTCAACTGGAAGAAATTGTACATCATCATGTCATAATCAATCACAATTGTCTTACTTTTAGTTTTATATAATTCCTTTGATTTGTTATTCTTTGTATTGTGCATTTGGCTTGTTAGTCCACCAATCAGTGTTTTGCTATTTTTATCCTGATTTTTATCCATATATTTGGTGGCGTGGGCCTGCCTCATTGTTTCTTGCCCTGAAGATGAAAATATATTTTGAAATGCGTTGGCTACATTAAAAGACACTACCATATGGTTATTTTAGTTCCTTTATTTCTGATGTTTACAGCAGTTTCGACCATCATGCAGTTATTAGACTTATGAGAAAAGTAAACTTTTTTTTAAACTCTGAAATATTATAAATGCTTGATGTGGCCTCCAAGGATCTACAACAATGTCGATACAATATTTAAACTCTTCCCACGCTCTGTTCAGTATATCAGTCATTGCAGTTCGTACTGCTACTGTGATTTGAATTTCGACTTGTCCAAGTTTCCCAGCAATGGTGGCCTAAACACAATGTCTTTTGCATATCCCCATAGGAAAGTCATCTGACATCATGTTTAGGGACTGGGACTTGGGGGGGGGGGGGGGTCATTCAGAATCTGCGAAACTCTCTTGGTGCCAACGAGGTCCATGACAGGGACGTTCATCCGAGATACTATCAGCTAAAACTGGCATTCTTTTGTAACCATCCTGTATTTTGAAAAAAGGAAGAGAAAAATAAGAAAATTTTCTCCAAGAAAAAAATTATTAATAAGGTCTCACTTTCACTGAAGGTTCTGCCTTTAATGTATGTTTTTTATTTTATAAAATGATTTGCTTTGAGATGTGTGTCCAGATAAATCAAGACCGTTCATTATGGGTGTCGGACTCCGCCAAGGGTGCTGTCGCCCCTCTTGTTCATTATCTTTATGGATGGATAGACAGGGACAGCCGAGGCGATGAGCAAATTTGTGTGGGCGGCTGCTTGGTGGAGAGGTTGCTCTTTGCTGACGACCTTGTCCTCCTTGGGTCTTCTTGCACTAACCTTCTGCATGCACTAGATTGGTTTGCAGCCAAATGTGAAGAGGCTGGGATGAAGATCAGTGTGGCTTTAGACTGAGGTTCTGTTCCTTTCAAGACAGCCTGCTCAGTGCACTCTCCATGTTAGGGGAGCCCCATTGAGACAGGTGGACAAGTTCAAGTATCTCGGGATTGCATTCACAAGTGATGGGTGGCAGGAAAAAGAGTTGGATGCTCGGATCGGTGCAGCAAGCTGTGTCAAACGTGAACTGTGGCGATCTGTGGTAACGAAATGCGAGCTGGGAAACAAAGCCAAGCTGTCAGTTTTCAAATCTTTGTCCCCATTCTCACCTATAGTCATGAGTCTTGGGTAATGACCGAAAGAGTGCGATCGCGGGTACAAGCGGCCGAAATGAGATTTCTGAGAGGTGTGGCAGGTGTTACCCTACTAGATAGACTGCAGAACAGCACAATAAGGGAGTCTTTAGGTGTTGAGCCGCTACTTCTCTGCATTGAGAGATCTCAGTTGCACTTGTATGGCCACGTGATATGGATGCTGCAAACTAGTCTTCCTAGGCAGTTGTTATTTTCCAAGCCGGTGGGTAAGAGACCAAGGGGTCGGCCTAGAACCAGGTGGCTAGACTACATGGAGAATCTGGGTTCGAGTCGCTTGGATATTACCAGGGAGGACATGTGCCTGATGGCGGAAGATCACGATCGCGGAGATCCTCCATAGGGCTGCTGCCCCCGCGACCCTAACGGATAAGCGGGTTTGAAAAGTAAGTAAATGATTTGCTCGTAGACAGGAGGGTTTTCTTGAGTTGTTGTTTTTAATCTTTCTTTTATCAGGCATTTCCATTCCACGGTCTATATTATACAGTAGAGCTACATTATGACCACCAGCTAGTAACTGGAATAACCACTGTGTGTATCTTGGACAGTAGCTAGATGGCATGGTAGGTAGTCAGTAAGATAAGGAAGGTATCCATTGGTAAGCATTTGACAGCTGCTGAAAGATGCATGGTGAAGAATCCATGGGGTCAAAGTGATTCCAAAGGTGCCACCAATTATGGCAGTCAAGGTGATCCCACAGGTGCTCAATTGGATTAGGTCCGGAGAATTAAGAGGGTCAGTGAAGTGCTTGGAAGTGCTACTCCAACCATTTCTGTACAAATCTGATCGTATAACATGCTGCATTGTCCTGCTGGAATACCTCACCACAACAGGGAAGAGAGTCAACAAGTGGGAACGCCTGATCTGCAATGGTGTCCATGCATGAGTTGATGCAGGTGGAGGGCATTTCGAACACTTATTTGGATTCATGAGGTTACCACATTCTGCGAACTACATACTACCAATAAGTACTTTTCGTTTCCATTGAAGTCTGGCTTTGTGTCCTTGAGCGGAATAACTCATGAACCCGGCATTTTTTTGTTCATATGACTTTTTGTTTGTTTACCATCTGCTGCAGTTTGTCCTCCTATTTTAGATTCATCTGTGTAAAAGAAATCTCTTAAATGGAGATCATACATGCATGTTCAGAAAGCTCACTACAAAGGGTATGAATGATATTCCTAATAATATAAATTCAAAAACAATTAACTCCATTCAACAGTGCCATCAAACTGATGAAAAGTAATATTAGAGCCATAAGTAATTGGACGATACTAATCCGGCTTTATTTCTGCTTATAAAATATCCATTTTTTGACTATGGGCTGAGCACTTATTGCAGGTGGCCATCATTCATGTACTCGATGAATTTGTGTTAAATTAAATACAAATTACTCAGAATTATAAGTGAAGGATATACTTGATAAGAATGGGTCTATGAATGATTTTTACAAACATTGTCAAATTAAAGAACACATCTCTTAGATAATACATAGAAATTTTCGCTTCTCAAATCCTCACCGTTTTTTTATTATTAATTTTTATAATTTGCTACTTAGCCCCACCCACTAAAATGTCAATCAGCTCACATGACATCACAAATCGGCTAACACGATCACAGCAGCCATTACAGCCTTGTTGTCGCATTGCCTTACTCGACGCTTGCTAAGCTAATGTTTTAGCTCGTAATGCGCACAAAAAATGGATAGTGCCAAACAAAAGCCATACAAGCTTATCGTTCAGATAAGCACAGTTTACATTTTGCAGCAGGACAGTCATGGCACTTAACATCCACAACTTTCTCTTCCTTTTCATCAATCGTCATTGAAACTGTAATTTTTTTAATGTAGTTTTGTTCTCTGGACAAATACTACACTTAACAATGAATTTTTTAGCTTTTAACTTGAACATATCCTATAGAAGCATCTCCATACGCTTCACGTCCAGATATGATAAATCAAATTGATAAACAAGTTTATGACAGTGGAAAAATCAGCTTACAACGAAAATGGCTATAATAATAATAAAAAGTTGCAAAAAAAATTTTTAATAATCGTATTACAAATCCCTAGTATATACTGGACCTGTCTTAGGACAGAACACTCACTATATAGTAAAAATCCATTTAATTCAATTTCAGAATTTTTCTTAATTCTATCAAATCACATCATTAATAATTATTTTATAATATTAACAAACAAATTTAATATCAAACAATCACATGAAAATCAAGAAGAGAGATTGAGAGAGAGGTTCTTCCACTTTTCCACAACGTAATTTGTTAAACCATAAATGTACATTTCGATTGCTTTGATTCTGCTCTTTTTTTTCTCTGCCTCATACTGAACAATGATTGCACTTTGACCCCATGGATTCTTCACCATGCAATCATCGTTCAGTATGAGGCAGAGAAAAAGAGCAGAATCATAGCAATCGAAATATACATTTATGGTTTAATAAATTACGTTGTGGAAAAGTGGAAGGACCTCTCTCTCTTCTTGATTGCAAGTTTTGTTGCTACATATATTTAAATCACATGAGAAGTTTGTTTGACGATTTACCGAGCTTCTTTAAATCTACGACTTTCGACTACTGTAATGCATTCGTTGTATGAAAAAAACTCTTCCACTATCAACGAATCGACAGGTTGTCTGATCTTGCCTCAATGAAACCTTCATCTGGTTTGACCATATTTGTCTGTAAATGCACTGTTAGTAGCACGAATAACTTAAATAATGCACGCAAATCTGCAGCTGCAAGCTCGTTAAAGGCCAAGCTTGGCTTTGGTTGCTGATTAATAACGTCACAACCAATCAAATGCGTTCTTGGCCAAATGATAAAATTGAAAACTTCACAATTTTACATTATAAAAGGTGATTATTGAAACTGTTTCTTTCATTTTTTATGAATTTTAAGCAAATTTAAAATTCATGCATAGACCCCATTAAAAATGTAATGCTGTTAAATATTATATTTCTTGATTTGAAATTAGTTTTTATTAAGGGGCTTTAAAATGAAAGTTCCATAATTGTCAACAACATACACAAATTTCATCTTTGAAAGATACATTGCAAATGTAGTGTTTAGATGATCATTTATGAACATGTTAGCATAATTCTTGCCTTAGTTTTTACGTTTTGGATTTCATTTAGTCTTTATTTGTAATAATTATAAATTTATTATTTTACTAATATTTTTTATTTTAAAATTTAATGATTTCTTCTTTTTCCAGACAAGATAAAGAGAATTTGCAAAAGCAGTTAACTCAGTTGACTGAGGATTGCCAGCGTCTTCGAGCCGAAATTTCACGAGCTAACGTTCAAATGACGTCATTGCAGAATGAATTGGCAGCAATCAAAGCAAATGCACAAAAGAAAGAGAAAGAATTAGAACGTCTCACAGAAGAGCTGGGTTCCAAAGATGCAATAGTTTCTGATCAGAACAAAACAATTCAACAGGTGAGGGGGGGAAATCTGGAACTTAATATGGGCTTATAATTGCTAGCTACAGAGAGCTTATAAATACAAAGAAATAAACAAGTATGGCATTCAATAATAAACAATACATTTCTGGAGCTTATGTTGGGTGTGTTTGTTTATTGCAATGAGTGTGACTAGCCGTAACTATGAATCACAATGGCATGAAAGTCTCAGGCTGACGGTATACGAATATCTTCGTGAGAATGACCGTTTTCAAGCGGGTGATCGACAAAAGCAATGTATGCCTTCAGTTGCCTACAGAAGTAATGAGATGATAAATTATATTTTCATTAAATTGCTTTTGAAATGATCCCAAACCCTATTAGTACAAAAGTTCTGTTCTTTTTCTTTTTCGAGCTCATCTTTTTGTTTTGTGATAATATTTTTGGCTAAAATGTCAATCACCACCTCTAATGCTAATCCTACAGAAGCTGATGAAGGTTTCAGCTCATCCATTTCACTGGACTCCGTAGTTAGGGACTCGCTCACTTGTAGAACTGCACACTCACTCTCACTCACTTGTAGAAATACTCACACTCACTCACTTGTAGAACTGCAAAAATACAAAGGGACTCCATGAGCTTGTGGAAGTATCCTATACCATAATCATAGAAGGGAAGTAGTGAAACTCCGTAGTTCTCTATGTTCCACCGCATGATGGTGCCACTGCTGTTTTGGCTCCAAGCTTATTTTCCTGCTAACTCTTATTTGCAAAATGATAAAATCTAATATGAATGACAACATATCAAAAATAAAATTTCAATTGTGTATTTATTAAACTTTATTGCCTTTTGTTATTAATGAATTTAAAACAGAATTATACTCTTAAAAAATAAATAACAGTTCAAGTATAATCAGAGAAAGCGGTGAAATATTAAGAGAGCAATTTTGCAAATTTTTTATTTGTTTTACTTTTCACTGCATTACAAACATCTCTCCTCAATTCTCTAGCCAGAAAATAAAAACTAGTCTGGATATAATACAAAATACAGGGTGAACAAAATACATTCGCTAAACATTTAAATTCTCGTGGCCACTCCTTACAGGACGTTAATCTTTATATTCTTCATAACTTCCATAACAAAAAAGAAAGAAAGCAATCAGAGTTCTTTATCATGAAATTCAACTCCCTATAATGACATTAACCTTCGCAAAGACACCATTCTTTCATTACCTTTCCCCCATTCCCCTCTCCCTCCAACTGTTCTCTAATTTGTCAAGGGGCTTTCTACAGCTTCTTTCAGTGTCTTTGGCTTTCCCTCCCTACATTTTCCTTCCCTCCCCCCTCTATAAGCCCCTGTATATAAGATGTCTTCTAAGCCCCTATAATCACTTTCACTCTATCCAAAAAGTCAGTTTTTTTACAGAATCTTACCACGTTGTGTTCATTTCTTTTTAATAAATTAATTTTAAATTTAAAGAAACATTTTGTATCCCATAATCATGATATGAGAGTACTATGATTATGCATCTATTTGATTTTTTTTATTCAATTCATTTTTTAAATATACTTACTTTCATTAACAATTTATTTAACTACATAACAAAGAAAAAATAAATAATATTTGTTCTACAATATCTTTTAAATGAAATTAAATAAATGACCCAAACTGAAAAACAATTCTTGTGATTGGAGCCAAAACTGCAGCAACGCCACAGTTTCACAAAACTCCCGCAGAGACAATTTGGAGTGACTGCACACTTTAATGTTCGGTTGCAATTTTTTCTACAAATATCTCATCAAAAAAAGTAAACTAAAATAACTAAATTTTTTAATTTACTTTTAACTCTAATAAAGAAATGTATACAACAATTGGTTTCAGATAAGCATTAAATCTTCAGTAATAAAAAATTATTTTCTTTTATGTCAATGTATAAGCATAAGGAAGTTTCACAACTTCCCTTCTAAGATTATGCCTATACATACTTATTCCAGAGCTGTCCACAATTCTGTTGCATTTTTAGGATTTCTGCTTTCCACAGCATGTTGCAATAATATCCCAGATGTGTTCAGTAACATTGGGATCTGTTAGCTATTGCAAGACCCCAAACTTAGAAGAGTGTTCTGCTAATCATATTTTGGTGCCTAGATCAGTCTAGAATTCATTGTCTCAATGGAAATGGCCAAACACGTCGTAATGAATGCAGGACATGACTGGGTGTAACCAGTCAGAAAGGATGTACACTGAGGTTAGCAAAACTCATGGGATAACAAGCACATTGATTGATGGGCATGGCTCACGAATTCACAGGGGTAACGGATTCTGGGAATGGACCATTAGACGTTGTGGGAAGAGCTTGGATAAGTGATTAATCAGAAATGGCACGTCGTCGCGAGTTGACGTCTTTTGAATGGGGTATGATAGTAGGTGCCCGACGCATGGGATGTTCCATTTCGGCAGTGGTTCAGGAATTTGGCTTTCCCCGCTCAACTGTCTCCAGGGTGTATCGGGAATGGCTGGATGAAGGCATCACAGTCCACAACAGGCACCATACCGGGCGTCCAGCTGCCCTGAATGATCGTGACCGGCGACACCTGGGACGAATGATTCAGAGAGACAGGAGCGCAACAGTGCAGCAAATCACAGACCAGTTCAATACTGGCCGCACTAGAAACGTCTCTCGGTGGATAATATGTCGGAATCTGCATGCCCTCGGGTTTGGCAGCCGTCGCCCTACACGGGTGCCAATGCTTACCCAGCGTCATCGGACACTCCGGCGTGCATTTGCCACCAACCATCTTGGCTGGACTCTGCAACAGTGGCGTAATGTCATATGAGTCACGATATCAACTGTATCACGCTGATGGGAGGCACCGTGTGTGGTGCAGACCTCACAAAACGATGGATCCCGCATGCCAACAGGTGGTGGTGCAGGGTGGTAGGGCGTCAGTGATGGTCTGGGGTGCATTTTCCTGGTTTGGAATGGGCCCTCTGGTTATCCTGGACCAAACGTTGAATGGTCCACGGTATCGTCAACTCATCGGAGACCATCTGCACCCGTTTTTGACATTTCAACACCCTGACGACGTAGCAGTCTTTCAAGATGACAATGCTCCACCACATCGCTCCAATGTCGTCCGCGAATGGTTCGAGGAGCATGCAGGAGAGGTCCAACGACTGAGCTGGCCAGCCCGGAGCCCTGACATGAATCCCATCGAGCATATCTGGGATGCTGTTGAAGTCAGGCTCCAGGCACTGGATCATCCGCCCACGAACGGGCAGCAACTATCTTTGGCTCTGCAGACTATCTGGTGTCAACTGCCTCCAGAAGTGTACCAGGGACTTCAGACTCACTACCACGCCGTATTGCTGCACTCCACAGGGCCAGAGGTGGCCCGACCAGATATTAAGTAACTATCCCATGAGTTTTGCTAACTCAGTGTACATAAACGCATAAAAATGCTAGAGGCCTTTGTAGACATATCAGGGGTCCCTTTGAATGCCAGCTGAAAATACCCCAAACAGTTACAGAAATGCCATCAAGTGTACAGTCCCCTATTAAAATGCGGGATCCATGTCTTCATGAAACAACAATCTACCATCTCTATATTGGTCACATGAGTGCTAGATCTAACACTTTGTGACTTAATTTTTAAGCTACACAAGGACAAAATACAGGGTGAATACAAAAGCCTGAACCCCCCTTTTATTTTTTGAACCAAAGCAGATATGTCAATTTTGATGAATCCAATGAATAGGAAGTTGTGGGTGGCCTATCCCATGGTGCACTTTACATCATCCCAAATATGCAAATTAGGACACACTCAAAATTTATCTCAAAAACCGTAAGGGATAGAGAAAAAAACCCAATTGCAAACTTGTTCAGCATAAAAAAACAAACAAAACAAAAAAAAAATCATCCAAATCGGACCAAACAATCACCCACAATCACGTGGTGAACTGTTTGTAGCAGAAGATCATGTTGACCATTTCCGGAACAGTGTAGCTTGCCATCCTGGAATTGTTCTGTCTTCTGTGTGCTAAAAAAGCCTTTTATTTGCTTTTCCGCATGAAAGTGAATGTGAGTATGGTAATTTATGTTAATTTTTTGATTTGCATGCTTTACATGGTGGAAATATCAACATTCAGTTTTCCTTGTGCAGTGTGACTGTAAGCTACAAACAGTTCACCACGTGATTGTGGGTGATTGGTTGGTCCGATTTGGATGATTTTGTTTTGTTTTGTTTGTTTTTTTATGTTGAACAAGTTTGCAATTGGGTTTTTTTCTCTATCCCTTACGGTTTTTGAGATAAATTTTGAATGTGTCCTAATTTGCATATTTGGGATGATGAAAAGTGCACCATGGGATAGGCCACCCACAACTTCCTATTCATTGGATTCATCAAAATTGACATATCTGCTTTGGTTTTAAAAATAAAAGGGGGGGTTCAGACTTTTGTATTCACCCTGTATATCTGCCCCCCATCCCCACCACTCATAACAATTGGGTGATCTGATACATTGGAGATAATGGGACATGTCAGGCAGAGCTGGACTCTGGTTTCTTGACTTCTGTTGGTCACCAAGAGCACCCACACAAAACATTTGGAACGTATGGATGAAACTTGTCTTTTTATGTAATAACAGTCGTTAGGTTTGGTCAGAAGTGAATAATTGCCTTTACTTTTGTACTACTCTTTTTGAATCACCCTGCTGAACTTTTCAGTTTATAATTGTCTCTATAATGAAGTTACATGTTTTTTGCATACAATATTGTCACCTGCTACTCCTCAAATGTTACATTGCTTATGATGAGAGGCATTGTATAATAAATTAATTTTATAAATTATTTTTATAATATTAATTTGGTTAACATAAATTTTATCTTATTCAAAGGTGAAGAAGATAGGACGTAAATATAAAACCCAATATGACGAGCTTAAAATAGAGTTTGATGCTTTACAAACCAAAATTGGTAAAACAGTTGCAGAGACTGCTAAAAATAATGAAGAAGTTATCCCAAGTCAAGCACAAGAGCAAAACAATCATGAAAAGGAAGCTAAACTACAAGAGTCTGAAGAGATGATAAAAAGTTTGAATGAACAAATTAAAAATCTTACTGAAGCAAGTTGAAATTTTTATTTGTATAGATTTTCTCCCCTCATTTTTCTGCTTTATTCTTTTCAATATTTCATTTTGTATTTTTTGCATTCTGTTAGGAATTAAATTTAACGAAGAAATCCGAAGAACAACTCAAGGCTGAAGCCAATACGAAGGAAGAAAGGGCAAAAAAAGTTCTCCACACTGCACGAAACAGAATTACACAACTAACACGTAAGTACTATCTTGTTTAATTTTGTGTTTAATCCTAGATCATACTTTTGGTAGAGAATGAGAGAGTATATCCTGCAAGAAAAGTGTAACGATTAATGTTCATACTTTATCAATAATTGGTATTAACTTTTGAGAATTTTGCTTGTAAGCATTTTGGAATTGGGTACTTCTGATTCAAACCAAAATAACAACTCTCAATTATGTTAATCCCCACACAGCCCTTTCTTATTGAGGTGAACATTATTTTTTTAGAGGGGACATTCGTTTAAGTTCTCAATTCCGTTAGTTTGCATTTTCAATATCTGCATGGAAAAGTTAGTTATCAAAACCTTTCCTATCTTTAAATTGAATTTCCAATCCCATTTCTCTTGTGAACTTCGGTTAGCAGAGGTCGTTGAGTTCAGTTTTTGTGTGGTTTTGGACTGGTGTTTTATTTTTGCGTGGTCCATTATTATTATGGAGAGAGAGTCGTCATGGAATCTGCAGAATGGTGCTTCATCGTGGACTGCATGTATCTCATGGATCTTTTGACGAGGATTAACATCATGCCCTCTTGAACACAATGTAATGTGGTTCCATCCTCAGGGTCAGGAATTTTGGCTGTTTAGTAAATCTAAGACTGCCTTTTTAAGTTCATCAAATTTAGTGATATTGTGATTTCGGAAATCAAATTTTATTACTGAAGTTACGGACATAAATTCCCTCCAACTTCCATCTTTTTATTCTTTTTTCATATTCTTGTGTTTGCAAATTTGCCCATCTAGCAACCATTCATATTCTTTATTGAGAGAGAAAATAAAAACTTCAAAACACAAGCAATACAAGCAAATAAAAAAAATAATGTTTTGAGATTATTTCACTTCATTAACATTTTGAAAGTGCCCCCCCCCCCCCCTCCCTTTGAATTCTGTCTTTTAAACTTTGGATTAATCTTCAATAAGACTTCCAGATTTGAAGATGTAAATTCTGCATAAGAGCCGAAATCACGATCAAGAAAAAATCTCACAGGGTTGTGTAGTCAGTTTCTGTATATATATATTTTTTTTACCTAACTAATTAAATTTGTATTTTGTATTTGTCTTAAGGTATTAGAGATGATATGGAAAAACAAAATGAAGAACTGCAGAAAAAGAATTCTGCAGCAGAACAAACGCTTGGTAAGTTACACCTAAATTTAATAATATAATGTTAAATGCTTTTACTAGAATTTTTTTTTAATTGATTTGGGAATGTTTGTATATTGCTTTGTTTTGGTTTTGAATTCCAAAGGAAAATTCATACTTAATTTTGCATTGACTTTGTTAAATTTAACATATAATTTAATTTGTATGTATGAAATAATAAAGTTATCAATGGCTTGTTTTTCCTTCTTCAGAGGAAAGCAATTTATTGCTGAATTCACTCAAGTCTCAGTTTGAAGGACGCATTAGTCGACTGGAAAGAGAATTAAAAGATGCTCAAGATACGAAATCTAACCATCAAGGCATAATACAAGAACGTGAACGTTTGCTGCGAGAGGTGGAAGAATTACAAGCAAAGGTAAATTACGAGGGGATATCAGAAAATAATGCCATTTATTTTTTAACGGAGGAAATATAGTCACTGTGGAAAAGTTAACATAGCCAAAAAGAAGGCTGAGTTCATGCACAGATATTGCTTAACAAGAATTGTTCCTGTGCACGTGCACTACGTGCTACCAGTCATTAATAAATTGCCGCTGTTATCACATTGTCTACAGTGGAAGAACAGCAAATAATTATAAGATAAGGTTTCTTTTCGCAAAATGTAAGAAACCCACGGAAATTCATGGAGAAATGGTAGAAGTTTACGGTGCTGACTGTCTGGACTATTCCAAAATGTGCAAATGATGCAAAATGTTTCGGGAAGGAAGAGTTAGCCTTGCCAATAAACAGCATTCTGGGTAGCCTAAGTCAGCAGCAACACAGCCATTTTCGAGGACATTAATAACAACAATCATTTGCACATTTTGGAATAGTCCAGACAGAAGCTTGGATACAGCATTGAAAGAAGTGACTGAAATGTTTTACAAATCCTATGGATCTGCATGGGATATGGTGCATGAGAAGCTTGGATACAGCAAAGTCTTTTCACGTTGGATTCCAAAAAGTATGACACCAGAACAGACCGGCAACAGAAAGCGTTTAGTCTGCAATATCTGCAGTGGTAGAAACAGGAGGAAAATGAATTTCTGAATGGCATTGTCACAGGAGATGAGTCCTAGGTCTTGCCCTTCACACCTAAGCCTAAAACAGCAAGCATGGTCTTCGCATGGAGATGAGTCTTAGGTTTGCCCTCCATATTCTCTGGTTCATAAAAAATTCAAAATCTCTCCATCAACTCGAAAGATTATGCTTATGATTTTTTTGGGATATGTAAGATATCCTACTTGCAGAGTTCATGCCTCGTGGGTCAACTGTCAGCCGCTACCTATTGTGAAACATTGATTAAACTGCGGCAAGCTGTTTGGGATAAGGGATCAGAAAGAGGAAATTGTCTGACTTCTTCTTGACTATGCATGCCCACATATCGCCAACGTCGTCCAAGCAAAACTGGTTTGTTTTGGTTGGGAGGTTCTGAACCACCCAGCCTACAGTCCAGACTTAATGCCCTCGGACTACCACCTCTTTGGTCCCATGAAGAGTGTTTCTGAGTGATCAGATGTTTGAGACTGACGAGGCACTCAAATCTGCCATTTGCCATTGGCTGTATTCACAGTAGACGGAATACTTTGAGCGGGGTAATCAGAAACTGGTGCAGCGTTGGGATTAATGCCTAAATTGTCAAGGTACCTATGTGGAAAAGTAGATAAAGACTGGTAGTTTCAGCTGCACTTACAAGGGAATCCCTTGAACATGTATGTCATAGATTTTGACCAAATTGAAATATGTTACTCAATTGAAGCTAAAATAGATGCTTGCAAAATAAGAGAGTGCGGATTTTTGTTTCTTTCAAAATAAACCACGAAAACGAAAAAATTTGAGCCATTGTTAAAGCGGTGTATTAATGCGCTTAACGGAACTTCTTTCTTCCACTACTCACAGCAATAAGCACGAATCCAATTCAGATGAAATAGACAGCAGCAGATGGCAATTGAATGGCTTCTCAAATTTCTAAACAAACTTAGATTTTAAAATAGATTATTACAATTAGCTAATTGCCTTCCAGTTAAAATGTCTAGAGTAATTAATAACCATTTCCTTAATTTATTATTTTATTTTATTAAGTAATTCGGTAATCAAACACGGGGCTGGCTTCATGTGCAACGTTGAGTAATACGTTGCATTGGTGAGGGGGAATGTATCGCGGTACTTTATAATTTTAAATAAAAATAGTATTCATGGATGCCTACCTCATCTTATAAATTATTTCGAGACGAATAATTGTACAGCAAAATTAAGGTTTTATGCTTAATAACAGTGCTCTAACTGCAATTCTTTGTCGATCGCCACTAACAAGTTTGCTTCCCTTCTTTCCGCCATGTTTTTTGAACTCTGCGCACTTCTGGAGTGCTTCACTGGCACGCAACGCTATCGCTTCCACAGTGTGCTTGCGCGCAAAAAAAGGCTATCTGGGGTTCCCTTGTTAGTTGTTTACCTGTATGGTTTGGCATTACTTTCTGATATTTCCTTATATTGTATACTTGCTTTTTCTTCCCTAAATGTTCTGATGATTGGTTGATGAAGAGTTCTCCATAATATAGTATCCTTTTTTTGTAAGAGGGATTAATTAGTTCAAGGATTAAACATAGATTAGTACAACCTTCAGCAAATTGTGTTACTCAAGCCCGGACAGATTGTCAAGGTATGTAGGTTGTTCAAAATTGACCTGGACTTTTATTTTTAACAACATGTAGTTGTAGAATGGGCAAAAATCCATCAGTTATTTTTCTAAATACTTGCAGAAGGCAGACCCTATAAGTAGGAAGTATTCATGGTTTGATGAACCCACAGGAATCCACAATGCCAGTAATATCCCAAAATATGTAGCTATTATCTTGGAGGTCTTGGATTTTTTGGATGAGGGTGAATTTTTGTGTCTCCATTCCACACTTGGATTCTTGCTTTCCAGAGTATGGTATGGATCCATGTCTCATTCATTGTTACAAGACCTTGAGAAAGTTGTCTCCTTCTCTTGAGATATCATGTTTGAATTTTGCAACTGGGTTGCTTTCTGTCAATGAACAGGTGTTCAGGCACCCATCTGGCACAGGCCTTGATGAATAGTTTATTGTGGATGGTTATGTTTACACTGCCAGTGCTAATGTTAAGTGTTGAAGCCTATTCAGCCCAAATTTTCTTATTGCTCTGTATGACTTCATTTGTCTGCACGATTACTTCATAATTCAAAATTTATGAATTGAGTCACCTCTGTATGGATTCCATAATTTCTAATTCTATGACATTCAGTTCAACATTTTCATTTTAGTTTTGATTTAATCAAAAGTAATAGCCTAATGCTTAGGGTTCTAAACTTACTGTGATGTATGAAGGTTGGAATTTTAATCATGACAATTATTTATTTGTTTCAAAGTTTTACTGACTTTGATGTAGCTACCAGCATTGTGCACAACCTGTTATTGCCATGTGGAAATTTGTAGTATTCTGTGGGCAGCATCTGTTCTGTTGATAGTTTGAATGGAATGGTCTACTGCCTGAAGAATCTCTGAATTCCATGAAATGGTTCTTTTATCTTAGAATTCAAGTCAAAGTCATGGGGACTGAAGTCTGGGGAGTATTGTGGATGGTAGAGTACTTCCCAATCCCATCAGTCATACAAGTCAATTACAGTTTTTGCTTGCATGCACCCAAGCATTGTCCCACAAAGTGATGGGTAAGTTCTGGAGAAAGTTGTGCTGCTCTTTTCTCAAAGATTGTTGCAGATTGCATTGCAAAAATTAACTGTTATACTGCACATTCACTCTTTATCCAACTCCGTTGTTCATGTTTAGAAACATCATGCCTATGCTACATTAGTGCTTCATTTAACAAGCATGTGAAATAGGAAGTGAGCGTCTGTTTGTTCTCAGGTAAGTTAGGTACTAACTTGGTTAGTGTGTTTTAAATGGCTTTATCTAGTTCCATTGTGCGGTATCCATTTAAAGGAAGCATAAAATTATATAAAAAATTTGCCAGGAAAAAAATTCCATCCCTCATATAAAAATTGTTAGATAAGAAATATTGAAATAATCCATTGAAAAGTCACTGCTTTGCATGGTATGCTCATATTCTTGCATGAATATGGAAGCTTTTTTCAGACTGCAGCATCTGTTATTCTTAGCACCTCCACTGCTTGATTACTCATTAGAACAAGTGTTCTGATTTCTAGTGAACAACTTTTCAATTCAGCACCATGTAAAATTAATATGGAAGTTTATTGCTTGCTTGTTTGTTATTTTAATAACATTTATATATTGAATGTCTTATTTATTATCAGGTTGTTCAACAACAAAAGCAATTAGAAATACAGCAAAAACATTTGGCTCATCATCCAGCAGCAAAAATCACTCCAACTGGACCATTAATGGTTGCAGTGTAAGTTTATTTTGAAGATTTTTGTTTTTATCAATTAAGAGGTCAGCAATTTTAAAAAGTTTCACGTTTTTTGAGGGGGTCATCCAATCCTGTCAACGAAACATGGGAGTTCCCATTGTAAAAAAAACAAAAAACTAAGCTTAACTAATTTATGCCGAATGTAGCGTCATCTATCACGAGTTGAAGAAATGTTCAAAACAGAGAAGTGTTATTTATCATAGATTCATCTTGGAATGAAATATGGTGGCTCCCAATTGAAGAATTTGTATTTTAATCTATTTTTTTCTGATTATAGCCCCATCTATCATAAATCGAAAAAAATGGTTCCGATAAACCTACATACTTTTTTATGTAGAATTCGATTCTGCAGTAAAAATTTCAAGTTTTCCTTCCACTTTTTCCCTTAAATTGCATATAAATTGGAACTATTAACAGGCTTTGTATTCCCTGTAAGCCATTCAGTTTTCGTGCAGATAGCTGGCATAGAAGCCAAGTAAATTATTAGCCATGTGTTGCAAATAAAACTTGATATCATCACATTTCAATGTCATTTTTCATTATTAAAAAACTTCCAAGAAAATTTTCATTTTATTTTGTTCTTGTAAATGATCCTTCAAGTAGCACCCAACATTTAATTTAGGTTAGCACCCTGTATATAAAAGTAAATTTAAATTATACATTCAAAGAATATGACTGTTATTCATATTAAAAAAGATATAGACTTTGTTTTATGAGAAACAAATTTTGAAAATGTTCTGATTTAAATATTATTGTTTGTTACAGCTCAACAGTTGGAGAATCTCCTCCAACTGCTAACATTAAACCTTTAGCCACTCCATCACCGACCACAGCTCATCGATTACCCCATCCACATGTCATTACTTCATCATCATCTAGTTCAGGAACACGCACAACACCCACTGCTAGCATTCGACCCATGGCTATTCCACAAGCCCGTAAAGTGATCTTTATATCAACAACTACTACTTCCATTTCTTCAGACAGTGTTCATGAGGGTAAAGAGTAATGAAGTGTAAAAAAAAAAAAAAAAAAAATCTTAATTTTTGATTTTGCAAATTAATTATACCAATAGAGTTATTAAATCCAGCAGTTACTGAAATGCCAGCAACCACGACCACAACAACAACAACAACAACAGTATCAGCTTCCCCTAGTCCTCCAGTTGTACCACAAGCATCTATTCCTCCAACACAAGCTGTTGTTCCTTCCGTAACGGTTACAGTAAGCCCTACACCTGGAGTGGAACAAACTGCATGTGCTGCTGTTGTACCTATATTAGCAACAGATGAAGAAACCATTTCAGCAGGTATTTATTATCTTTGTTAAAAAAAAATCATAACAAAGAGAATTTGATTTTAAAATATTTCAAATATTTACAGTGTATACTGCTGAAATTTTCATATAATATTTAATGAACATTTTTATTTTAATTAAAAAAAAAAATAGTTAAGTGATTTACATTGTTTAAGATGAATTTCTGTAACAGTTTGTATGTGATTTATTTTAATGAATATCATATAGGATTTTAAAATTTTGATGCTTGCTTTTGGCAAAGCAAGGAAATTATTTTGAATGAAAGTTTGATTAAAACATAATGAGCTAGTTCATCATTGTGTTTTTATTAAAACTTTTATTGAAATATTATTTCAGAATTGTTTCTTTGCTTTGATTACATTGATGATACATATTCGTCATTCTTTTATTTTTAACATTATAGAAACAATTGTTTGTATTTAAATGTATACACTTCTATGAGGTTTTCTCCTCATTTCTATCAGCCTGAAATGAGGAGAAATTAGACTTGTCAGTCAGGTTTTCCAGCTTTAGTCATCAATTGTCTAGTGACGATGTTCCAAGCCCAGACAAGGCGAATAACTGTTGTGCATTTATCAGGGGTACTTGGCTTGGGTGTCGGTTTCTAAAGGCCATATCATTGAGGGAACGTTGCATAGTCCTCACGCTGTTGTTTGTTGAGGCCCCAGTATTGATTTCTAATGTTATTTGAGGCAGTGTTGCACGCTTATCGTGTGAAACAATTCTTACAGGTGATGCTGGTCACGTTCATCCAGTATGTTTTTTATAGCCACAGTGCTTTCGCAAGTTCGATGCTTTGCCGAAATGCTTATAGTCACAGAACACTTGAAATGGTCATGAACTTCATCTCTATCTCAAAGTCCTTATATTATCTTCGTTTTTGGCATTTTCTTTACTGACTGTCATCCTTCCTTGTTTGATTTCCAGTGTTTACACTTTTCTAAACAAAATCATTAGTTTTTACCTCCCTAAATTTAAATATTTCAGTTAAAAGGCTAATTCAAATTTATAAACTTTGCATGTATAAACTTTTATCAAAAAAGCACTTTTGTCAATTTGGATGTCCATTGATCTTTGATAAAATTTACTTTTCCTGGAGTAATAGATTTAATGAAAAGATAGGAGTAAATATCTTATTACAAAGTTTGACGAATACTGTACAAGTATGTATTAATACAAAGAAGTAGCTATTGTTTCTGTTTAATATGTATTTTATGTTATCAATTAATTTTTTAAATATTTCATCAGATTTATTTCCGGTATTAAATCTTTATTCTAGCCACTGATGTCAGCGAAGAATCTGTGTCATCATCTCATCCTGTAAGTTCTGCAAATGTTCCTGCCTCCACTAGTGGAACCCCAACTGTGGCAATTAGTCCTCGTGTTGAAATACAACCAGGTAAAAATTAAATTTTTTTTTTTTTTTTATTAATTTGTGTGTTTTACATTCAGTTGCTGCATAAAATGTATAAAATTAGTTTATCAGTTTTAATACCAATGTATAAAAATTAGAATTTGCCAGTGACATCCAGGTAATAATAGAGTCAAAACTGTGAAGGCTTCCCATTTATCATTATTACATCACTCAGGCTTCCCATTCCTGCAACAATGATTTGAATTAAAATTGTTCATGTTCTCACTTTTTGATGCAAGAAAATTTTGCTATTTGCAGATACCAGAGCAGTACACTTTAAATAACAAAAGTAAAGCATGGGAAAATAATAAAGTATCTCTAATTAATTAAAAAATAATAACTCCATTTTAATTCAAAGAAATAAAAGTAAATAATAAAAACAATTAAAGTCACCCGATGTGGAGAAATACAAATGTTGAAGTGGACAAAACACAGATGAAACGAAGGTCTTGTGGAGCTTATGTAGACGAAACACAGATGAAAAGAAAGTCTTGTGAAGAAATTTTACACGAAAACACAGAAAGAAAACACAGTAAACAGGAGAAGAAAATCTAGATGAATGTCCGATGATCAGTAGCACGTTGATAACAAAATTGGAATGAATTATAAAAAACGTTTTCGGGATTTTTATCCTGTCTTCTCCTGTTTACTGTTTCTTTCTGTGTTTTCATGTAAAATTTCTTCACAAGACCTTCTTTTCATCTGTGTTTCGTCCACTTCAACATTTGTATTTCTCCACATTGGGTGACTTTTTTAATTGTTTTTATTATTTATTTTTATTTCTATTTCTTTGAATTAAAATGGAGTTATTATTTTTTAATTAATTATACATTATTCAACTCCTACTCTTATATAAATAAAATATCTCGTAGAAATTCAAATAAAGAGTTCATTTGCATGGCTTACTTACATTTTTTCTTTTTTTAGAAAAATATTACTTTTCCCAGTTCCAAATAAATCCGTGATATCACTTATATTTGAAGAACGTTCATTTTCTTATACAGTATGAATAAGATGTCTGTGACCAATAGACATTGTTTCTGTTAGTTATCAACTTTCACTTGAAATGTGTGTGACTTCTCATTGTCTGAGATGCGATAAGTCACTTACAAACGGCAAATGTAATATGGTCACCATTTCATTAAGTTCACCTCAGATGGCAGGAGCATCTACATATGATAATTCTTATTTGTTTCATTTTGTGGGTTGTCATGTCTTGCATCCAGATGCTTTGAAAACCATAAGTTATAATCCTGCATGGTGATAGTAGTTAAGCTCAAGCTCTTGTAAGAGTGACAGTGAACTTGTTAATTGTGAAAGTATTTAAATTGTATGTAGAAATTATCAAAGAACTTTAGAAAGAATACATTTTAATTTCACTTTATTTGTTTTGGAAATTTTCTACAGTACTTGAAATATCAGCAGAGGATTCAAGCGATGAAGGCCCTTCCATATCACAAAATAAGGATGTTACTACTACATTAAAGCGTTCAAGAGAGGAATCTGAAGCGTAAGATATAAGAACTTATCAGAAGATTTCTTCTTTTTTAAATTTTTATTCTCAATTTTATTTGCTTGACATCCTCATTTGAATTAATGGAAAATGGGAGTTTTTGAGAGTTAAATAATTATAGAAAGAAAATCATCCCTTGCCCATAGTAAGATGCACCCTCATTAATTTTTCCAATCTCTTTTGGAAGTGTCATTCAAATTACTTGGCAACTGATTAGAATTTTAAAAATTTGCTAGGTTTAATTTTTCATTAAATGTAATTACATTAGAATTGCAATAACTTTTAAACTATAAATTGTGTTATTTAAAGATCTTCAAAAATTTTTGATGAGATGCCAACATGTTTAAAGTTGAGACTTTAGTGAATAATTTTCTTTTTTTTTTTTAGGATGTGGGTTATTATTTCAAAGGCCTTCTAACTTTTTCTTTTTTTCCCCTTTTGATAATTATTCACTAAATAATCTTAAAAACGGAAGGAAAAATTTCCTGACTTGGGATCAAGATTCCAAGGAAATTTTCCACTCAATTTTTCATTTATTGATCTTGTCTCTTCTAATGGTTGAATTGCTTTGTTTGAAATTGCTATGGATATTTCAGGTTTTTTATGTAAAATGATGAGATAATTTACATATTAAAATTTATTATTACATTTCTTTCATTTATTCCTATATATTTATATATTTTGATTTAATGATATTAAAGTGATGTGAAAGAAGCTTCTGAGGCAGAACAGACTTCCCAGGCAAAACGCAGTAAAGTAACTCCACCTAATCCTCCTCCTGCATGTATTCAATCTGCTGCAGAAGAATTACCACAGGAAGAAGTACAGGCCTTGACCAATGAACCTGATATTTCTTCCACACAGGTTTTGGAAACCGTTTCAGTTTCTGTAGATAGTGAAAAATCTCAAAAAGCTGAAGGTGAAATCTTTACCATTTGATTATTTAAAAAATTTGCTTCTCTTCCCTTAATATTTAGAAATTACAGTTAATTTCTCTCTCTCTCTCTCCTTTGTAGATCATAGTTGTCCTGCAGTTACCATTGAAGATGATGATGTCATAGTTGTTGAAAGTGATGATGAAGATAGGGTACAGATATCTCAATTTTTATTTTATTATGCTCATAGTCATTAAAGGAATTGAATTCACTCTTTTAATTTGAAAGCATGGTTTTTAAAAAGGCCTTTCCATCAAATGAAATATAATACCATAATTTTTGGTGTATAAAGTGTGTATTATGCAAAATAAAACAATCATCACTGTGCATTATAAAAGTATGCATAATATTCCAATTTTGATGTGAAAATTTCTGCATAGCGACTGGGGTGGGAATACATCATGCAGTACTTTAATTTGCTTTTTTTTTTTCTTTTCTTTTATTCACTCTCCTGTCGCAAAATATTATTGCAAAAGTGAATTCTCAAAAAAAAAATGGCGACAACCAATCATCTAAGAAATTGGCAATCAAGTTTCATTTACTAAGTTAGCAAATTCTCCCATCTGGATAATTACATAACAATAAAGGAACCAAGTTATGTAAATTTGTAACATTGAAGTGAAATAAAATTTCGACCATTAAACCTTTTCAACTGTCACTGTGTTCATCTTTCCAAATTGTCTACAGGACTACATAATACGTACTGAAATAATTTTGAAAACGAAAAATACAATAAAAAGAAAATATACTCTTTAACAAATTGTTGTTTAAAAAAAAACGCCACCGACTGTACTGTATAAAGGAAGTTTTGGAGAATCGGACTTGAAGTTTTAAATTAAGCATCTAGGCTATGCATTTAAAAATGAAAAAATAATGTAGATTTTTATACAGGGTGTTTCAAAAATACTTTTACAAATTTTGGGGACAGGTTCCTTACACCAAAACAAGGAAAAAAGTTCATATAAACATATGTCCGAAAATTCTTCGTTTTCGAGTTATTAATGTTCGTTTGACTCGTATCCCAGAGATATCATTGTGTTGCCAGGGATACTTATTCTTCTTTGGTCTGTCTTCAATGTATCCATTGTGTACATGTACTGCAGGAAGTGAGTTAACTGAAAGTGCTCCATTCAAACATGGCAAGATATTCATTTCATGAGTAGTCAAACATGATTTTTATGTACGGCCATGCGAATGTTAATGTTCGAGATGCACTGGCTGGTATCTAACATGACGGATGGATAGGTAGAAGAGGACCAGTTCCATGGCCTGCACATCCCCCCGACCTTAGTCCTTTGGATTATTATCTCTGGGGACACCTTAAACAATTGGTCTATGCAGCAGACCACCTGGATGCAGAAATTCTTCATCAACGTGTCATTGGAGCCTGCGAATCCATTTGAAGAAGTATGGAGTATTTGAAAGAGTGCGACAGTCCATGATTCGACGAGTGCATGCGTGTTTAGAAGCAAGAGGAGGACATTTCGAGCATTTATTATGAGTTTGTGTGGATGAGCTCCAATCACCTACATTGTAAACTTTCATTAATGACTCAAAAACAAAGGATTTTTGGACACATGTTTATATGAATTTTTTTTCTTGCTTTGGTGTAAGAAACCTGTCCCCAAAGTTTGTAAAACAAAGTTTGTTTTTTTATGCTGAACAAGTTTGTAATTGGGTTTTTTTCCTCTATCCCTTACGGTTTTTGAGATAAATTTTGAATGTGTCCTAATTTGCATATTTGGGATGATGAAAAGTGCACCATGGGATAGGCCACCCACAACTTCCTATTCATTGGATTCATCAAAATTGACATATCTGCTTCGGTTCAAAAAACAAAAGGGGGGTTCAGACTTTTGTATTCACCCTGTATAGTAATAATAAAACTGAAATAAAATTCATTAATTTTATTTAATTATTTTGTGATAAACTGTTCATTCGTTTAATTTACAACGCACTGGTTGTGCATTATACACTGGTATTCTTTCCAAAATAGCTAATAAAACTCTATGCACATTATATCCTGAAAATTACGTTATAGAAGTTACAGTTTAAAAAAAATTAGATTATGCTCTGTTCAATAAAAGAAAAATTGGGCAGGACGCTAGAAATAATCAATTGACGAATCATAACAAAGTGCCATTCTGCATGTAATCACTTCTGTAGTGTGTTTAATGGCCTGAAATGCTGTATGTACAATTTTTATTTAACTTTAAAATAAAAAAATCACGTGTAATTGATCAATCAGCCTTGAAATCGAGGTTATCCTGTGATTAAAAGGATATGACGTTAATCATGACAGCTGAACATCGGATTCAAGCATTAACAACAGTACAAGTACAAGAGAGGGGTACGATTGTTTCAAGCAACATGCCCCACCAAAATAAAATCACCAATTTTTTAAATGTTATAACTCATCGAAAAAAAGAATGGCTCCGATATTAATCAATTATTTGAGTGAGATTTCGGACAAGTGTTATAAAACACATGGCGAAAATTGTCACTTAAAAACATGGTGGTTCCAAAAATGTGACTGGTTGATATTCAAACCTGAGAAAGTTATGTTTTTGTAAAATTTGCATATCTCCAGGAAAAATAATATTTTTTACAATAGGAAAATATTTAATCATGCCTAAAGTTAAGAATTTATCATCAAAATCAGGAACTTGAGAGTATATGCTCTCTCTTTATTAGAAGTGCTGCCAATAGATGAAAAAATACAATAATTGAATGAACAAATTCTATAAATCATTTAAAATTTTGTTTTTGTAATTAGGGGGAAGAGTGCATTGCTGCTAGCCAAGAATCTGCTGAAATTATTGATAAAGATGATGGAGGTGCCATTGATGGTGATGAAGATGAGGATGATGTTAATGAAGGAATGGAAGGTGATTACAGTAATGGTGAGCAGTATGAAAACGATGAACAAATGCAAGAAATTGAGGACACGGTAACAAAAAAAATTTTCCTCTCCCTTATCAGATTGCAGAATACAGATTTTTGGCATGGTATTAAAATTTAAAATTTTATATCATTAAATCATTATAGGAAGAAGCTGGGGAGATAATGGATGAGGAACAGTTTGAGGATGTGACTGAAGAAATGGTTGATGATGATATTGTTCAAATCACTGGTAAATATATTATTTTAGATGTATTTTTTGAAATGAAATTGGTTGAGGCTTTGCAATACAACATAGATGAGATTTTGGCTAGTTTTTTCAGCTTTATCCAGGACTTTGTTTTTCATTTAAAAAAAAAAAAAAAAAAAAAAGCAATAACCTTTATGTACAGAAAAAAATGAGTCTGTCACAGAATAGTATTTTCTTTTACTTACTATATTAAAAAAAAATAAATCTGCAACCAGCTTTTGCTTATAGAGCACTGATGAAGGTTCTGGATTTTTTGTCGGTTTTTTGTATTGGGATACGATGTAGTGACGTTTAATGTTCCACTCCACGGGTTTAATATGATTGGGATCAGGATGACTATGTTGAGCCTTGACGTGAGTTTTTTTGGGCTGGAGGTTGTTGCGTTATTGTGTTTTATGGCATAGATGAAAATGTAATTCTCTATCTTCAAACCAAAAAAAAAAAAAAAAAAAAAAGCCAGAATATTTACAACATAACTAAAGCAATTTAAAACATTTTTCTAGTAGCTTCAAAAAGTTCCCGGAATCGTGATTTGCTGTGAAATTGGAGTAGTTTATGTGAGCGAGCGAGGGTTCCCCGCATTGTTTACCATTCGCAGATCACACTCTAACGTGTTTTGACGTGATTTAAATGGAATGCTGCGGTGCACGGGCAGTTTGTTAACTGGTAGTGTAGAGTAAACATCGCATTTTGATTTCGCTACGTAAAATGTCAGTTATGGAACAACGTTTGAATATCAAAGATGACCGTCGGAGTGGCCGTCCATCAACTTCAGTCAATCCATCCACAATTAATCTTGTGAGCAACATCGTGCGAGAAGAAAGTTCCAATGGTACCATATGGTATCATATTGTACCATTAAGGCACTTGTTGCTAACCAATTCCCATTAAGATTATTTACTCGTCATATTCACTCATGACATGTTACAAGTTATTTTATTTATTACATACCAGATAAAAGTGTAGAGACAAAAGCTGCTGCGATATCCGCACTTCGCACCGTTCCGCAAACTGGCTTCGCAGAGTGTTTCCAAGCATTATACAGACATTGGGAGAAACATGTCACTGCCCAAGGGCAGTATTTTGAAGGAAATGTTGTTTAAATGTTTGTATTTTTTCTGTATGCAGAAATAAAAATTAATTCCGGGAACCTTTTGAAGCTACTAGTATAATACATATCAGATAAAAAATTACATTTAAATTGTAAAAGGACAAAAGAGAAGTAAAGAGAAGAAGTTCTCATGAAAAACTAGAGAAGAGATAGTTCTCTTTGTACCGTAATTTCACGCGGATAATCCGTCTCCCAGATATTCCGCAGGATAAAGAAAATCACCTTTCCTCTGAAAATTTTCTCCAATAATCCGCTACTCAGAAAATCCACAGAATCTCTGAGATTTCAAGGTCTAAATAATCCCGCTCATGTAAAAAGTTGCTCATTTCAAATCTTTCTCAAAATGTTTAAACATTCTATCTCCAATCCAAGCTCAGAATATCATTTCTAATTAATAACCAATGTAAATTCAGTATTTAACTTAAGAATAATAACACGTTTTCAAAAAAAAATTGCGTTTTTCTGATCAAGTCTGACTTCACGTTTGGATAGCCACTGTCAAAATTAATTTTATTTTCGATGTTTCTAAGAATTATCACATAAATTCGTTTATAACTGTGTATTATTTTTATTTCAGCAGAAGAGTGTTAGAAATTGCAGGGAAATTCAATTGGGGTCTGTGTTAAATCTGACGCTCCGTTAAAAAGTTATAGCGCTTTAAAGTTCGGTATCGGCCAGGGTGATTCTAAAAGGTCGTGCCCAAATGAAAAGGCAGATAGAGGGTGAAATTCTGAGCAAAAAAGTCTAGTCGCGTTTTTCGTTCTGAGGCTCCGTTAAAAAGTTATAGCGCTAAGTTAGAAATTGCTCAGCGTCTGTACCAAGATAGATTTCCGGAAGTGACGTCACGAAACTTTAAAACGCTATAAATTTTTAACGGAGCCTCAGATCGAAAAACGTGACTAGACTTTTATGCTCAGAATTTCATCCTCTACATATCCTTAAATGGTGAAGGCCATTGCAGCAATGAGTACAATCTCTTGTAGGTGGGATTCCATTTGTGAATATTCAACAAAGCGTCAACTATTACCTTTGTTCTTAATCCTATTTGCTTTTGGCCAAAGTAGTTGACATCTAGTGGACAGTGTCGGAAGCTAAGGCGTCACACATCATGGTTGCTGAAAAGAGTATATTTACCTTAGATCGTGTAAGAGGAAGCAATAAGAAAAAGTATTGCTGTGTGGTAAATTGCATATCCAAGCTTAACCATAAAAAAATTAAAACATATTAATGCATTATTCCCAAAGAATAAGGTGTTGTGTCGGCAGTCAACAAGTGGGCATTGTTGAGCTGCGGACACAGAAACTTTCCTGACAGTGTCACCAGTCATTGTTCAGCTGGTATTGTTAAAAAGGCGATGCTGTTGCGAAGCAACCCATTAGCGAACAGTCGCTGTGTTCCATATATAATGAACAGTCCAGTCAGTGATTCACGTCAGCTTGAGTAGCCTCAAATTTTAAGGTAAATGCTTTCCCTTCTTCCATTAAATTAAGTCGCGAATTAATATTGGTGTCAGGAGTGGGATTCCGCCAAAGAAATCTGAATCCTCGTGGGAAACGCACACCAGCCAAAAGAAGAAGACTATCGCTCTGAAAAAAAAAACGAATGCTAGTGTCAAGACAAGAATAGCCATAAGAAGGGAGTGCAATTATAAAAAATAGTAAAAGCCACGTACCTTGAAAGACAATCGATAATAAATTCACCATGGCAGTTCCGCCAGAACTCATGCAAGAGCTGTCAAAAATGATAGCCGCAGCTCTCCACATAGCAACAGACACAGCGATCGCTCAAATGGCGACTGCGCCGACGACTTCCGGAGGAGAGACGCAGGAGAACCCCCCCCCCTGTCGAAAAACTGGGCATCTAGCTAAATATTGCAGGACTAAAACCAGGAACACGAAGCATTCCACCACCAACGATGTGCCAGTTGACAGAGTGCAGTCCCTCAGCAAAGTATATGAAGAAACAGTGCACCATGTGAACCACCCGAGTGTCATCGAGGTGAAGATCGACGGGAAAACTATCGAGATGGAGGTCGACACCGGTGTGCCATGTGGAATTATGGGCATCTCCAGGCTTCGGAAAATAAAACCGAAGATACACCTGGAAAAATCAGATCGGCGTAGTAAGAGCTACACCGGTCACCAGGTTCGCTGTCTGGGGAAGACAAATGTGCGTGTGTCGGTGGCCAACACCACACAACATCTCAACCTTTATGTAGTAGAAGGTGATTCCACTGGATTGATGGGACGTGATTGGTTGGCAATCTTTGCAAAGGAAATAGACTTTAAACGTTTATTCTCACCAATAAAAGCTATTAAAGAACAGAAAGAAGGTACACTTACCCGAGATCAGCAAGTTGAACTAGACAGTCTACTTGAGGCGTTTGCTTGTCTTTTCCAATCGACGGCGGGGAAACTGAAAGGGCCCCCGGCTCAAGTTCATCTGGTCCCAGAGGCAACCCCGATTTTCGCAAAGGCAAGAGATGTGCCTCTCGCCCTGCGAGATGAATACGCCAAGGCAATCAATACCAAGCTGCGAGACGGTTTCTACAAAAAAGTAGGCTTCTCAGAGTGGGCATCACCAACACATGTAGTCGTGAAGAAGAATGGTGCGCTTCGGATCACAGGCAACTACAAACCAACAGTCAACAAGCAAATGATCATCGATGAGCACCCTATACCAAAAATCACAGGCATTTTTAATAAAATGAGAGGTGCAGCATGGTTTAGCCATTTAGACATTACGGACGCATATACTCACCTGCCCATAGATGAGAAGTTCCGAGAAGTGTTGACACTAAACACACCAACCCATGGACTCGTAAGGCCTACCAGAGCCGTATATGGAGCTGCCAATATTCCCGCTCTATGGCAATGACGTATGGAAGAAGTATTCCAAAGGGCAACCAATGTAGTTAATTTCTTTGATGATATAATCGTCTTCGCACCCAGCTTCAATGACCTACTCCGAGCACTACGTGAAACAATGGAAAGCTTGAAAGCTTACGGCCTACATTTAAATAAAAAGAAATGTGTTTTCGTGTCCACAGCCCTCACTTGTTTAGGCCACATCATCGACAAGGACGGCTTACACAAATCTAATGAACACATTGAGTCACCCAGGCCAGCAAATACAGAACAGCTACAACTGTTCCTGGGTAAAGCCACATATTATAATGCCTTCATGCCAAACTTGTCGCACCTAGCAAAGCCATTGCGAGAAATGTTAGGCCAGGAAAAGTTTGAGTGGTCCCCAGCAGCCAAAATTGCCTACGAGGACATCAAACAGACACTAATCTCGCCCCAAGTCCTCATACAGTACGACCCCTTGTTGCCATTAATACTAGCGACTGATGCCAGCGGCTACGGCCTCGGAGCAGTTCTCTCTCACCGAACAACTAACGGACTCAAGAGACCCATTGTATACGCGAGCCGTTCGTTGTCAGAGACAGAACAAAAGTACCCGCAGATTGATAAGGAAGCGCTTGCCATAGTATGGGTAGTTAAAAAATTCTTTAATTATCTATACGCCAGGAAGTTTGAGCTGGTGACAGATCATAAACCACTCACGCAAATCTTCCATCCCCACAAGACGCTTCCAACATTATGCATCAGCCGAATGGCAAATTATGCTGAATTTTTAACAAATTCCAATTTTGCCATTTCTTATAGACCCACTAAGCAGCATACCAACGCAGACTACTGCTCACGATTGGTAACCGTCAACAAAGTGGAAGAGGAGGAGGAAGATAGCTTTGATCTGTTCTCCGTCCATCAGATGAATTAGTTGCCCATTAGATCAGAGTTCATCGCCAAAGCCACCAAGAGTGATCCGAGATTGGGTAGGATCGTACAGGAGCTCGAGAGCGCACATGATTTAGCCCGAGCCGGATACAAATCACTTGAAGACCGCTACACCATTAGCGCCGGATGTTTGATGTTCGAACACCGGGTGGTGATTCCCCCATCCTTGCGACAGCCCATACTGGACGACCTTCACACCGGACACCTGGGAATGGGCAAAATGAAGGGCCTAGCGCGTTCATTCGTCTACTGGCCGGGTATCGATGGAGACATAGAACACACTGCCAAAATGTGTGTCGAGTGCACGACCCATTCAAACGCACCAGCACCTTACCGACTCCGCCACTGGGAATACCCAAAAGGGCCCTGGGAAAGAGTGCATCTCGACTACGCAGGACCCATCGTAGGACAGATGCTCCTCATTATAGTTGACGCCTATAGCAAGTGGGTAGAGGTGAAACCGACAACGATGACAATACGGGAGCCACAACGGCAATTCTTGACAAACTCTTCTCAGCGTATGAAGTGCCGTCCACCATCGTTACAGACAATGGTCCCCAATTCACCTCGTCCGAATTCTCCATGTTTCTGCAAAGACGTGGTGTTAAATTCCACAAACTTACGGCGCCATATCATCCCGCCACCAATGGACAAGCGGAGCGCTACGTACAGACAATAAAAAATACTTTGAAAGCAATGGGCACGACGCGAGCGACCCTAAATCAAAATCTAAATATCTTTCTAGAAAGATATCGTCGAGCACCACACGCCACAACCGAGGAATCCCCGGCCAAGCTCTTCTTGGGAAGAGAGTTGCGCACGCGACTAGATTTGCTGCGTCCGCAAGAAGTAAGCCTACGTATTCGGCAGAAACAAGAGAGCCAAGCAATGCCGAAATATCGACACCTGCAAGAGGGACAGGCAGTCTACGTACACCTGGGGAGACCTACCTGCGAGAAATGGGTGCCAGGCGTGGTGTTACACAGATTAGGCGACCTGCACTATGAAGTAGCCGTGGGAGAGGAACGTTCGAAAAGACACATCGATCAGTTGAAGCCTCGTTTGTTGCTTGTCAATTCCGGAGCTCGCAGTGCTTTTTGTCTGTCGGAAGCACGTGACAGCCACGCATCACGAGCTCCGGAGTTGACAAGTGCGCCACGACGCAACAATAAAGAGGAACGTCCTCGCCGACGAGTGCGCTTCAGCGGTGAAGACAGCAACCGACATCCGTCAAGCCTAATGCCGGCCGTCCATGAGCCAGGGCGAGCCGAGCACGGACATAATCAGGAGCAGGGTTATACGTCAGAGCCAACACCGCCCGAATCACCGGCTCCTGTACCAGCAGAGGAACCTGCTCATCCACCAGTGGTTGCCCGGTCTCACCAAGAACAGGAAGTGCCCGTCGCTCCTCGGCACTCGGCGTGCGGACGTCGTCCGCCCCAGTGGCATTCTCCCCAGCTTTAGTGCGACGGGAGGAATGTTGTGTTGGCAGTCAACAAGTGGGCATTGTTGAGCTGCAGACACAGAAACTTTCCTGACAGGGTCACCAGTCATTGTTCAGCTGGTATTGTTAAAAAGACGATGCTGTTGCGAAGCAACCCATTAGCGAACAGTCGCTGAGTTCCATATATAATGAACAGTCCAGTCAGTGATTCACGTCAGCTTGAGTAGCCTCAACTTTTAAGGTAAATGCTTTCCCTTCTTCCATTAAATTAAGTCTCGAATTAACATAAGGTATTAAGGAGAACATGGGAAACCATTTTAAAATTGGGAAAGCCAACAACAGATACAACATACAGTGCTGGCAAAAAAAATTCAACACCTCTAAGGAATGGGTCGATTTATTTGAAATTTTGTACACATTTAGCATTGGTGGCATATAAGAAATGATTCAAATTGCAAGACAGTACTTCCAGATGACCAATGTGGTATACCAACAGACCACATTAGTAGGTTGTATAACCACCGCGAGCTTGAATGCAGGCCTCGACTCTTGCATGCATACAGTCAAAAAGATGCTGGATGTCGTCTTGCGGTCGGTTGTTCTAAGCCTTCTGAACATGCTGGCACAAGTGTGGAATTGTTGCAACAGGTGTGAAGCGATGATGAACGTTACGTCCCATCATGTCTCACACATGCTCAATTAACAAGAAGTCTGGAGATCATGTTAGCCAGGGAGGTAGAGCTACATGCTGTAAGGCCTGCAAGCTAACATAGGCAGTGTGTGGACGGGTGTTATCCTTCTGGAAATACATGTTACCCTCCTGTTGCAAGATAGAAGAAGGTAGAAGAACAGGTTCCACAATCTGCTAGACGTACCAAATGCTGTTCAACGGTCCATCCACAAACACTAAGGGTGATCGCGAGTTGTAACTGATGGTAACCCATACCATTGCACCAGGGATGGGGCCTGTGTGCCATAGATGGATGCACTGTGGAAAATGGCGCTCTGTTGCTCTTTGCTGCACACGTATATGTTCATCACTTGTGTACAGGCAGAATCTGCTCTCATCACTAAAGACCACAGACCTCCATTCAGCTCTTTCACAGCACCACTGCAACCGCGCAGCACAGTGTTCTTGCAGAAGTGGGAGTCTGGCTAGAGGGATCCGTGCCCGCGGTCCTGCAGCTAGCAAACGGTTACCAATGGTCTGTCTTGACAAAGCTGGTGCCACTCTGGACCTTATCTCTGCTGTGGATGCTGTATGGCTGCTCAAAGCTTCTCGTACGATTTGACTGTGTTGGCATGGGTCAGTAGTGCATGGGCATCCAGAACCAGGTCTACACAAGTGCATTCCTTCTGCAAACCACTGCTGACAAACCATACAAACATTACGACCGATCTGTGCCGCAATACGCCGACGAGTCTCTCCAGCCTCTCGAAGCTCCACAATCTGACCTCAGCAGCATGGCAGTGTGTTTGTTGCACAGGAGCACGGCAACATATGTGAGCCATTGCAGTTGTCACCACACCTATACAGTCAACTGTTCCAGCACAATGCAGATGTCAACTTGCGATTTCATGCAAATCTGATCGGAACCATTCTTCTCCAGGAACGTTCTTGCAATTTGAATCATTTCTTGTGTGCCACCAATGGAACATGTGTGCAAACTTTCAAATAAATCGACCCAT
>JAHWFO010079867.1:406-12193 GCA_023313115.1 Rhysida immarginata | reverse complement strand
ATTAACGCACGTCGGCGTATCGCACCTCCTTTGCTAGGGCAATTAGGCTTTTTGCTAAACCCACATTTTACATGATGCTCTACAACTTCATAAATAACACATGGGGTCTAACCCCTACCCCTACAAAATTAAAATTTTCAAAATTTAACCCTTCACCCCCAGGGACGCGAAATGTTTTTATTTCGAATCAGGGGATATTAAAACCAAATAATCAATATTCATTTTCCCCCAATCTGTTCCCCTTGAGTCGTTATTTGGACCTAAAGACGGGACACCAATTATGAAACACACTGTATAGATGGTATACGCATTCCGCTATCTTTGGTCAAACGCGCAGTACATTATGGTCGTCTGGTGTTTCATGTATTTTAAAATGGGTGGTTGTCGTTGTCTACTATCTAAAGACAATGGTGTTTGTGCAAGACCAAACTGTTCAAATGGTTCAACTCATGAGATTTTTTATTTTTCTACAAACTGAAGAAAGAAGGATTTACCTGCAAAATTGTCGTCGGAAAATGGAAGGCCACAGCTAAATTGCCTAAACTTTTTGAGATAAGCTTTACTTCGTGCATTTAAAAAGGAAACGCCTAAAACGCTTTACGTAGAGCCTTTTACAAAAATTTACAAAAAAAAATAATCAAAAGTTTATATCAAACGCTGTTAATGAATAAATTTTTAAAATAATTGTATACAATTAATTTAATAATTGTATATATGATGCCTTTTAAATTCGTAAATTTTATTTATAAAAGCGCTTTAAAAAATACCAAATCTGGCAACACTGGTCCATATCTACTATTTCCGGTTCAAAATGGCGGCCATTTAACAGTATCTTTTAACTGCTCTCTGGAAAATTGACTTACAACTTGGGATTTAATCGGAAATCTTGCAATATCTGGTTGTTTTATTGTGTATAGGCACTCTCTGTAACTTTTCGTGACGCAAGGAGTTCTTCTCTGGTGCCTTTTTCTTTCTTTTACACCTTTTGTTTTTGCTCCGCGATGCCCGAGGTTGCCCGGGCGCTAATCATAGGCCTACTTCGCTTCAGCACTTTCTGTGGCCCGTAACGGCCTATCCATACATTCAACTCTTCTCTACACTGTTTGAATCGATTCAGCAGCCTTTTTAGTTCAGGTCAGTGTGTTTTCTTTGATTCTAGCTGCTTCTTTTTTAGTTTTTCTCACCCTTTCCACCTTTGCCTTGTCTGTGTTTTTCGGCACCAGCACGAGGTCGTCCTTCTCGGGCTCGCCGCTTTTCCCACTATTGCTCTACTTCAATTCTGATGACAGATTAAGTTTCTTTGGAATTTTTGCTATCGAATTATGGTATTGTTGTTTATTCTATGTGCTTTTTTCGATATTTTTGGGGGGTATTTACCTTCTCGCCGACCTTGGGCTTTCCTCTGTGAACGATGGCCCCACGTGGCGTTCGTTCGCCGGCTTGTTGTTTTTGTTTTAAGTGAGATATTATAATTCTGATAACGGATTCTGATTCCTCGACATTTTCGCTATCAAATTGATGTATTACTTTTAATATTTCGTTGATTTTGATTTTCTAAAGTGTTTTTCTAGTCTGCCTAATGTTTTCCTTTGTTCTGGATCACGTGACGGCCGCGTCGGCAATTTGCGCGACTCATATCTTGGTTTCGGTTGAGCCTACGGCCTCCAAACCAGCGTTATTGGATTCTGCGGATCTTTTTCTATTAGGACAAAGTTATGTTTACTGTCCCTGTGATTTTTTTTCGCTTTATTAGCTGTTTTCTTCCCGTTTGGGTTGATTTGTGTTAAATTCTCCCAACGGACGACCGCCATTCTCGTGCCGATCTTGCCTTGCGGCTCTATTCTTATGATTTCGGCGGCTTTATTCTTATGCTTCTGCTCGATTCTGCTGTGTGTTGTTGGAAGATTTGTGTTAATCGGGTATAAATCTATCAGGTTGGTAGTTACGTTTTTATTTTACTTCGATTTTAGTTTTTTTTTTTGTTTTTTTGAAGTGTTTTTGATCTGGCTCTCCTGTAGTATAAACCTAGTTGGTCCACTTGTCGCTCGTTCGTCACAGACTGTAGCGCCATCTGGTGGCCACCTAGGGTTTTCCCTTCTAAGGCGTTTTTGGGGTTTCCCGAAACTTTTGGGTCGACAATCTCGTACATTTGGTCCTTTTCGTTACCACACGGACCTTTTTCTTCTTTCTTCTTTTTCTTCTCTTCCCTATATCGCTCTGCTACGAAGGAATTACTCCTTCTAAGGAGTGCTTTAGGGTCTCTGGCCTTGTTTTTTAGGAGCTTTCCTGGGTTTTTGAATGCGAGGATCTCGTATTTTTGATTATTATTATTAACTAGGTACAACGAGTTAAGACAACATGGCGCTGCGCATACAGAGAGATTCCCCCTGCTGACTTTGCAGCTGAGCCGAACGCCTTTAATGCTTTGGACCGTACGCTCATATCGGTAAGCTCCTCTATTACTAAGGATTTTACTACACGAGACGTCAATTACGGCTGGTTATTACGAATCTTACAGGCCAATGGAGCTTCTTTATTCTAGTAATGTAGGTCAATAAATTGTGGTAGTGAAGGAGCTAATTTTCTCAGTGAATGAGTTTATTAAGATAGCGAAGAAGCTGCAGGACGATAACAGTCAGT
Source organism: Rhysida immarginata (assembly GCA_023313115.1). NCBI lineage: Eukaryota > Metazoa > Arthropoda > Chilopoda > Scolopendromorpha > Scolopendridae > Rhysida > Rhysida immarginata. The sequence goes on along the minus strand of JAHWFO010079867.1, from coordinate 9,553 downwards.
GGCCGCGCAGTACTTGAAATTTTTATCACCAATGGTTTAGCCAATAGAGATTTTCTTTAAGCCAGAATCTCATGTTTTTAGCCAAATTTAAAATTAAAAAAAATTATGAAGCATTAAAAATAAAAAAAAATTAATCGACCTGAGGTAAACCGCTTGTTTTTCTCTCGCTTATAACCTACTCTTACTTGTTCAGAAATAGCTGACGTCGCTCTGGTAGAATGTGACAAATTAAAGACTGCATTTAAGATCTAATCCTCTTTTGTTCTTGTTGTTAAATCATGCGATTATGCTGCATTGTTTAATTCAATGGTTTAGCACCTTTGTACTTTCCTTTCACCGTTCTTGGGGAAACTTTACCCTAATCAGATCGTATCGTCCTGCCCGGAGGAGGCCACAAAGACGTAAGATTTCGTAAAGATCTAAAGATCTTCATAATTTATTACCAAAATGTGAATTTATAATTTATTACCAAAATGTCCGTGGGTTGCGTACAAAGATTGATTTTGTGCATTTGATAAGTGTTTGATTTTGTACATTTGAATAATTCTTTTATTTATTGTTTATCTGAGACATGGCTCGACAACACGCTTTACTGATTGTATGCTCTTTGGTGATAGTTTTAACGATCGTGCTGATAATAAACTTGGCGGTGGTGTGCTTATAGCCCTACCGAGAAATATTAAGGCTTATAAGTATCCTATATATACCACCATTGTATTGATCTCGTTTGAGTTGTGTGTATTATTAATATTAAAGCTGGTCGTGGCAAGAAATTGGTAATTCTGAATGTTTACATTCCTTTTTCACTCACTGCGACCAACTTTGAATTTATTCTTGATGAGCTGCGATGGAGTTTGTGTCACCATCCTTCGGATTATACAAAACTTGGTGACTTTTATTTTTCGGATTTTAAAACGTACTCAGACAACGGATTTTATGCTAAATATCTGTTATTAATTTCTGGCTTAGTGAAATCTGTTACTGGTTTCTGGCTTAATACCATTGCTACTTTTAATTACTTAAATTGTGTCCGGCCGCTATCCTGACGGCTGGAAACATGTGACTATACAATCAATGCCTAAAAAGCCCTTTGCTAGCAGCGCAAATATTTATCGCCCCCATTATGTTGATTCCGTTCCCTGCCAAGTTGTTAGAAATTCTTAAAGCCAAACAACTTGCGCAGCATATTGATCCTTATCTTTCTGACAGTTCGCATGGTTTTAGACCCACCCGATCTACTCGATCTAACCTTGTTATGTTTCTTTATTACGTCACGGTCCAGATGGATTATAAGACTCAAGTTGACTTCTTATATGTGGACTTTACCAGAGCATTTGACTAAGTCAACTTTCACATTTTGTTGCATAAATTGCTTATTATTGGCCTTTCGAAACCTGCTATTGATCGGTTTTCTTCTATTCTGCTTTGTAGACGGTTTAGAATTGCAGTGAGTGCCCTGAAATTTTTCAACTATCCTATTGACAGCGGAGTTCCGCAGGGATCTCCCCTCGGACCTTTGTATTTAACATTTTTGTTGCCGATTTACCATATTTACCGGTCGGCTTACCTATTCGTATGCTTATGTATGCTGATGATATCAAATTATTCCATTAGATTTTTAACTGGTCATGTTTTGAGAATTTACACAATCGTCTCGCTGTTGTTCACAAATGGACTTTAGCCAATGGTTTGGAGTTCAATGCTCAGAAGTCATTTAATGTTACTTTTACTCGTAAAGTGGCACGTTTTATATATGATTACCACATAGGATCAGGGTTTTAGTTACAGAGAATTCCATCAAAGATCCTGTGGTGTTTTTTTTCAGATACCTGCTCGTTTCCTAAACATATTAAGTATCTCATTTCTGATATCTCTCATAGACTAGGTATTTTGAAACGTTTAACATATTTTGTCTCTGATTTTAAAACTTTTATATACTTGTATAAAGCAATTGTTGTTCCTAAATTGCTATACTGCTCATGGATATTGTTTGGTGGTAATAAAAAAGCGCTTGCTCTTTTGCAACGAAGATTTTAAATCTTTTTGATTAATCTTTTTAATTTTCATAATTTCTTTTCATCAAGTTCCGATCCTTTTAATATTGATTTTATTATTAGCAGATGTATTTGCAATTTACTAACGAATATTTTTCACGGAAGGTTGTTTGTCCATTCGTTTTTTCAAGATTTTAATGTTCATACTCTAAAATTCACTAGAACTGGTTTTAGACTGACAGCTCATCTTATGTGGAAAACTGATATTTCTTAGATTAATCCCATTTTTAAACTGATCAACTACTATGAGCTACACTTTATTACATTAAATTGTCTAAATGCAAGATTTACGTTTATCTATCTATTTTCTTAGTTTTAATCTTAACTTTATTCAATCTCGTCTTTTTTCCTTTATTTGCGTGTTTTCATTAACCCCGTTTTTCTGGGCTTCGGCCTGTTTTGGGGACAACGTGATGCTTACTAGCTTGGTTTTTCTTATCTCAGCTGTTGCAACATTATTCGTTCCTTATTCGATTTTGGCCATCTTTCGACCGCGTGTCTTAACATTCATGAGTTTTTTTGAGTTAAGTTAGAGGAAGAAAATCGGTAAATACCAGATTTCAAATTGAAACTGGAATTGTTAGTTAAACAATATGAAATGGTGATGAAAAAGGGACAAACACAAACATCCATGCCGTCGGCGGAATTCGAACCCGCGACTCGCTGGTTTCGAGAGCGGCGTAACCTGCGCCTTTAACGTTCTCGGCCAACGAGCCGGTTTGTTGCATTATAGTAATAATAATTTTTTTATTTATTTTATTTTATTTTTTTTATTCAAAGAACTAAAAACAATTACATTATAATTAATTATCCCGAAGCCTCATATATGGCTTGTATGGAATAATATGATACATTGCAACAAATACATGTAACTACGAAAACTAAAAAATTTCACAATACTATACTACAGACAAAATGACAATATTACTTGATCAGCAACATAATACTTAGCCACAATAATTAATAATATTCTTTCCATCTATAATATGCTGCTTTTATAAATTTAAAAGATCTCAATGTTTGAATCCATTTTGATAATAATAATAATAATAATAATAATAATAATAATAATGTAACAACAACGGGGGGGAATCTCACCAGATACACCGGAGGGAAAAAGCCCCGTGTCGTCCCCAACAGGCCAAAGCCCAATATAGGGTTGATGAAAAACACATAAAATAACTAGAACACCTAAACAAGAGAAAACCAGAACAGGCTGAAGGATAAGATTGGACAACAGACGCACAATTAAAATGCACTTAAATAATATGAAAAATATCAGAATAAGAATAACTAATTAAGCTAAACAAGTAGTAAAAACAATTATAATTAAGAAACTAAGAGGCAGGAAAAAACCTGCTGTAGTCAACAAAAAATATCAATTAATTTAGAATTATTATTAAATAAATTAACAAATTTAATAGCAGGATCAAGAGTAATAACCTTGGTCCTGGAAGTTCGAAGGAACCGCAGGACGTGATGATTTCTATTGTTAATCAAAGCACGAAAGCCTATAAGCTCTAAGGTACAGGGTGAAATGAGCTGCCCAAGAATAAGCTTTCTCAGTGTATTAAGCAACGTCTTATTGATTGCTTGCGAAAGATCAAATATGGGCTCCAGTGCAGTTATATCGGAAAAACGAAAAGCACGAGCGATAAATAAACCAAAATTACGAAGTCTGGTTCTCAGATACTCTAATAACTGGGTATTCCCGAAAAACCAAATCCAGACGGCGTATAAGATTCTCGGTAAAATAATCATTTTAAATAGAAAGATAAAAGTCTTGATCTTAGTAAAAAAGTTCGTCAGACGCTTTAGGATACCTAAACGTTTACTGGTTTCAGCGAGCACATATTCCAGATGATCAGAAAAAGTTAACCTCGAGTTAAATATAACGCCCAGGTCTTTAACTTTATTACAACGCTGGATTTTATTCTGTAACAAGGAATAATCAAATTCGAAGTCAACAACCTTCCTAGAATATGTTACATTAATAGTTTTCGAAACATTCAGAAGGAGTCCATTATCAGTGGCCTATCGAGAGACAGAATCAGCTGCCTGAGAAAGATTACAACAATCTTTCCAGCTACGGATAACTGAAAATAGTTTTAAGTCGTCAGCATAAAGTAAAAAATTCACCCGACTATCTCCAATATAACTTTTAATATCAACTATTAACACATTAAAAAGAACCGGCCCTAAAGAAGATCCCTGTGGGACTCTACTCTAATCCTACCAACTGGACTAACTCCATTCGAGCTCTTAACCACGAAGCTTCGACCTGTTAGCAAGGAGGTGAACCAATTGAGAAGATTATCAGACAGTCCAACCTTTCCAAGCTTACATAGGAGCAGCTTGATGTTGACACTGTCGAAAGCCTTGCTAAAGTCAAAGTATAATACATCAACTTGATTCCTATGATCAATATTAGAGACCAGGTAATGCAAAAAACTAGCAAGGTTGGTAGACGTTGACCTATTCTTCCGAAAACCATGTTGCTCCTGAAGCAAGCACGGATCAATAAACGTCGACAGCTGAGTAGCAACAAACGTCTCCAACACCTTAGCCGGAAATGTCACAATCGTAATTGGTCTATAATCGTTGGACGAAAGAGGTATAGTAGTTTTAGGAACAGGTACCATTATAACATTTTTCCAATCTGAAGGATATATGCCAGTTTTAAGAGATAAATTGAATAATTTGTGAAAGGGGTGGAGCAGCGCAGGCAAGCATCCCTTAAAAATATAATCCGGGATTCCGTTCTGATGCACCATTCTAGAAGCTGAAATTTTAATAGCAAGATTAGAAATCTTAGATAAAGAAATACCGGGTAAGTTTAATTTGCCATGCAGACGATCCCAATAGGAAGGCAAGCTGGAATCAGGAAGTAAAAGATCAGAGTCGTTACACATAATACTCTCAAAATGCGAGACCATATCATTAATCGTGCAATTACTGGTCCAATGCTTACCGGACGGGTTCCTACCCAGCAATTTCTTAGTAGCATCACAGGTACTCCACCAAGTCCCGATTAAGAGCATTCTTGAAATCTTTTCTCGCCAGTTTAAAAATTATATAATTCTCCGAAGATTCGGACAATTTGAACCTCTAATGACATCTACGCTTATAATTCCACAGTTGAATAGTGTCCTGTGATGTCCAACTCGGAAATCGATTTATCGATCTCCTATTTCTATTTGGTATGCATACATGGACATTATTTTCCAGCACACTTAAAACCCGATCGACAATTGCGCTCCAAATACGATCAACTGATTGAAGAGAATCCAAGATTGACCAGTCCGTATCTAAAGGATCTTCAAAAATTTTCAAGAAATCTGCTCTTTTGAAATCGCGACCATAAGATGTTCTAGATGCAGTTAATTCAGAATGATTAATATCACAACTAATGACAAGGGCGGGATTATATTGTTCCTCTTTCACTAGCGGCGAGTGTTTACGCCGAACAACGGGTATAGAAGCAAATATTTTATCAAGGGTATATCCTTTTAAATTCAAAATTCCATTATAATTATGAATCCCTAGGTGATCAGACCAATAAGTGGTGAGACTCCGCCTTATCTTGTTAATATTATTGCAATTCATATTAGCAGATACATCAGAATAATTAAAATCCCCTGTAAACAGACACGGGCCATGTAGATTAATAATGTAATCAGCCAGCTCGTCCAAAAAATGTTGGTAAAAAACTGTTCTAAATTGACGGAGGTATATAGATGGACCAGATATAACAGTTCCTATAAGAGTGATATTTCTGCGTTCCATGTTTAAGATTTAGTTTAATCCCTACTACATCGATGGAGGATACAGATGTTTTGAAATCTAACCTTTCGGACGACAAAAACACTGGGACTGCAATCAGAACTCCACCTCCTTTAGAAGCTGTTTTCCTATCTGTTCTCTACACCGAAAAAGCATCGCTGAAGAGCATATTATCGGTGAAGGAGGAGTTTATCCATGTCTCAGTGAGCGAATAGATATAGTTTTGATTTAACGAAGTGAATTTCAACGTCTGTGAAATCTTAGTTCTCAGACCTCTCACATTTTGGTATAATATATTAACTCTCATTATTAGTCGAGAGTGGGTATCCTCCTTACCAAGGATCTGATTATGGAGCAATTTACCAAAAAATTGACTTATCAGAACTCCAGCTGGCCAATTGCTCGGGTCCAATATCAATCCAGAAGCACTTTTATTTACAGTAATATAAAAAGAGGCATAGGTATCAAACCTAGTCTTAATCTTGTGGCACACAAGAAGACTATCCGATGGCATAAATTTCGCCAAGTGAGTTTTTACTTGAATTGGATCAGTATCGGATGCAAGGCGCGAAATAAAAAAATTTTCAGATTTAGGCGTCTTTAAATCTCTAGAACTCGCCTTCAGCGATGAGTCAGGGCGATTACCTAAAATAATTAACTACTTCTTTTTGTTAACATTATTCGAATTACTTGATTTCACAGCATTCTGAGATAAATGCAGTAGCTCATTTACAATACTCGATGGACGATTCACATTTTCTAAGTCGGGTGAAGAAACCACATCACTAACTACTCCCCACATGTGAGGGAATGAAACAACCCACTTGATGTTTTTTGTTTAACGCATTGGAAGAAGAGACTATATCCAGCAATTTATCCAATTTTTTATGAAGACTACGATTATCTTTTAAAATTTCATTATTCAGCTTAATATAGTCCTTCACAGTATTTACCAACTGCTCAACTGCATTTAACACCAAGGATAAATTAATATTACCTGTAATATTAGAGGCCCCAGCTTGTTTACTCTCAATATTTAATGAGAGTAAGACCAGATCAGAAGTAAAAGATAAATTACTTGACTCATGTGAATGATTTCCTTCATTTTAATTCTCCAAAATCTCGTCACAGTTCGAACAATTCCAACTGTTCACAATGCTCTGGATTTGACGTTTCTGCACGTTGACACATTTAGCATGAAAAACATAACCACACTGACCATTGCACTTAATTTTGGGCTGTTTGCCATAAATATTCGCTTCACAAACTCCACAAACTCCTGAGGTCCCTTGTCTAGTCTTAGCTTTTGTTCTAGCCATAAAAAATAGAAAATCAGAAAGGAGGAGGAGCGAGGCGACGTGCGACTATCCTGCGTGGCCCCCTGGCGAATAATAATAATAATAATAATGATGATGATGACACTGCGTCCACGTGGAACAAAATCAGGATGAGTTTAACAAGTTTTCTTGCGAGTAAGCACATATTGGGTAATTATTGTATGTTGGGAATGTTTCCGATGATTCGAAAAAGTCACATTTAGATATATTTTGGCGGTGGTTTGGGGGATATCATTTCAAAACGACTAAAAACTAATAAAATACTTTATTTTTTATCATAAAAAGGCCCATTTTTTAAAATACAGATTGGGTTTTTTTTTGCACTCGTATAAAAAAGTCTGTCCAATTGACAATATTTATTAACTTCCTTTAAGAAAAGGAGATCAAGGGAAAAATCCTTGTTATGGTTCCATGCAATCACAGCTTTCTGTATACTTGCCGTCATAATTACGAATATGTCTCCAATTAATTTCTACATTTACAGATGGTATTGACAGGCACACCATTGGTGATAAACTTCTTCCATCACTCCTCTTGTCCACCACAGTGGCCAATCATTCCAGCCATCAGTTCTCTCAAGTTTTTAGTCTTTTTACATTCAAAAAGAAAATGCCTTTCAGTAGCAGTAGCATAGCTGTCAAACCAGCACAGTGGAGAATCTTTTTTCCCAATCTTATATAGGAAATCAGGCGTTACACCTCCACCAATAATAAATCTATACGAACATTCTAAAAGATTCTGCAAAAAGGGGTTGTTCCAGCATGTTATTGATTGGTCCTCCCCCTCCGAGTTAATCAAGTTTTTCATCAATATTTCCAATAGTCTTGGATTCACCACACTCGATATCCGTCCCCGATACTCTAACGTAAGTGGATGAATACATCTCATTATACATTCTGGTAAATGACCAGCTTTATTCTTAGCAGTTGCTTTACACAGTATATCAAGCATCCACGCCTTCCCTTGTAGAAAAATTTTCCTGCAGGTACTGATAGCCTGCGGTAATTCAGTAATCTGTGGCCATGACAGTTTATTAAAAAAAATATAATTGCACACATTAAAACTGGAAAAACCTTATCAAAATAAAAACTGTCTCTTCCCCAAACCGTATTGATGGCGAAGGCTGCTCTAAAAACATTTTTAATTCCATTTAAGTTTGTAAGTCCAAGCCCTCCATATTTGATACTACGAGCGTTTTATAATAGAATCGTCTTGTCATCCATCTCTTGCCAACATTGACCCTTTTGAATAAAGCACCCATAGTCCTTTCAGTCCATTTTAAGTTTATACGATTCTCAGTATATATGTTACCTTTGTCATAATTATTAAATTTACTAGGTTCACCCTTTATTTTGTGGTTAACTGCTCATATAAATGGGTCTCCAATTCCGTAAAACACAATCAATATCATGCGTCAATCTTGTACAATTTTCACTAGGATTGGTGTTAGCAAATGTAATGCCAAGTATTTTTACTCGATTAACCACACTAAATTTAAACCTTCTTTTAATTTCATCATCATCAATCTCTGAAAAATTCACCATTTTAGATTTCTTTATATTCAGTATAGCATTAGAAACAATGGAATATAATGTTATTTCATTCATGATTATTTCAATCTCCTGCACATTATCACAAAACCATACTATATCATCAGCATACGTTGAATAAGTAGGTAACATACTTTTTGTGGTTTATTTCTAGAAATTGTCGACATCACTCTCCTTAGAAGGGTTCTAATGATAAAATATATAAAATTGGTGACAAGGAGTCGCCTTGTTTGATACCATTAGCCATGTTAATTATTCTGCTCCTTCTGCCATTCACTACTAACTGGGCTTTCTGGTTACTTAACAATATTTTAATCCACCTTAAAAATGATTAAGGAAATTTACATGATACAATTATAGAATACAAATAGTCATGGCTCAAGCTATCATAAGCCATTGACTGATCTAACCATAGTACAAACC
>JAHWFO010079860.1:0-10231 GCA_023313115.1 Rhysida immarginata | reverse complement strand
AAATGATTTATTTATGTGCTAATGCATAGTTAATGGAAGATAAGGGGTATTGTTGAGTTTAAGGTTACAGCACTGTCCCGGGGTCCTAAAGCTAGGTTAAAGGGTAATAGAGGGAATGATTACGAGTTGTGCTCATAATGGTAATTCTTAAGGTTAATTGGGAACTAATGATTATATCTTTTGGGAATATTTTATTGTTTTGGGGTTTTCAAGCCGTATAATTGTGCTGTTACATTGTTTTAGTTAATAGGTGTAAAAGAGGTTTCCGCATAATAAAAATAGTAGTTCTATTTTTAATTTACGTGTTCCTTGATTGGTATTTCTAGCCTTACACAAGTCACAGACCCTCGGCCCCCACCCGCGTCGGAGTTGGCTTTGCTTTGGGTCCTCGAGTAGGCCCCTCCCACGCGGGGGTGGTCACAAAATAACCTACGATATGCTGATGATATGGTCATAATAGCAGAATATGAAGAACTACAGATACTTGTATCAGCTATCGAAGAAGAAAGTGAAAGGCTTGGCTTGAGAGTCAACGGAGAGAAGACGGAGGTAATGACCTGTGGGGAGAGCCAACGTACCGACAATCCGCATTTCGTGCAATGGAAGACAGCTGCGACAGACTAAAGCATTTTGTTATCTCGGTCGTCACTTTTATTGTGACAATGACCAAACAAAAGAAATTAAGATGCGCATAGCAACAGCAAAGCAAAGTTTTTCAAGCTTTAAAAAATACTCTGCAAAAGAAAACTTAGTTTCAGTTTAAGGCTGCGAGCAACATTTTTTATTTGAAATCTTTAATGCAAGAAATACAGGGCAAATCAAAATGATGAACCCGATTTCAGACATTTTATTCTGTGATGACTAATGAACGTATCATTATGGTTAACTTTCACAGTTTAGTTTTCACACAGTGTTTTCACTTTCTACCGTTAAGGATCAGCAGCCAGCGGTAAAGAAAATGGCGTTGACTGCAGAACAGAGATAGTTTTGTGTGCTTGAATATCATGTAAACAACAATATCCAAAATCGGAGAGACCCACTGCCAACAACATTGGATAACCTGCGTGGCCGCCTTACTTCAGCATTGCTGATATTGACCGCGAGATGCTACAAAAAGTTTGGCTTGATGTATAAGGAGCGTTCAAAAAGAAACGAGCCGGAGGCCTAGGAAGAGAAACCAATTCCCGGAGCCCTGGCTGTTCAGGCACTTGTCCCACTGCGACACAAAGCGGTGAATGGCTGTCTCGTAAAATTCCCGGGGCTGCGTTGTGAACCAGTTCCGCACGTACTGCTTGACGTCGTCATCCGAGGTTACCTCTCCTTTTGGCGTAATTACAGGGAGAGAGGTCTGAACTGTATGGACGGTGTTGCAGACCGTGCATCATCGGCTAACGACACCCGCCCTTTTCCTGAACCGCTTGTGCCACGCCTTGACCCTTGCAAGGGACATGCAGGTTAAATGTCCGTTCCTCCTTCTCCTTCCGCTGTCAGAAAATGAACAACACCTCTTTGCTCTTCTTTTGACGCCTCCACTTCACTTATTCACTGCTTATACAACGCGAATGACCGTTGGACGATTGACGCTTGCTTCTGCTTCCTTTGTATAGTCACATGACTTCCACCGTCACCCTCCAGCGGCGGACTGTGAACTTCCGCACTCTTGTTGGAACCACTCTTTGTTACACACGCAACGATATCACCATTCTATCACCAATTTGCACATTCTAGACTACGGCTCGTTTTTTATTGAACGCTCCTTATATATCGGTTTATGCAAGGCGCTCACATATAACATCTGCGATGTGATGTGATCTGATGTGTTTGAAGTAAACTTTGAACGTAGCATATATTTCACAATACCATATGTTCATTATATTTCACAGAGTAAACTTCTGAAATGGGGTCCAACATTTTGACGTGCCCTGTATTATAAAACATTGAAAGTGTCGTTTGTATAAAAAATATTGTTTCTTCTTAAATCTTGTTTTCATTAATTCTTTTATTTAAGGCATTCAAATTATTTTTAATATTACTACAATCAATAATCGCTGCTTACCTGGTGCAGTCCCTGATTCTGTTTTCCCGATTTCTCTGAAACGCTTGATGATCCCATTAACAGTGGAGAGTGGAACTGATAATTCATGGGCAATAGCTCGCTGGGATTTGTTATTCTGGAACTGCTGTATAATTTTTTGCCGTATACACTTTTCTACTGGCTTACCACGTCCCATGGCTCAAAACAACACGAATACTGTGCTCTGTCGCGTGGACGGTGCTTTTAAAGCCTGATGCAAAGCATTCTGAGCGTTTCTGCAGCCTTCAGGAAAGTTCTATATGCTGGCGAACCCTTGTGTACAAAGTTCTTTGAAACCGGTTGACACCGCAATTTTACATAAATTTGAATAAATTATTTCACACCATTAAATCGATTCTAAATCGATGTTGATATTGTTATATATACTCAGTAAATCTATTTTCATTAGCCTGCACTTTTCACTGTGTTTTTAGCCAAATTACTTGGTGTCCGAAGTTTATTGACGCTAGGGTTGTAAGTTCGGTTGACTTTGGGCCATTCTCATTTCTGTGGGTGAGAAGACAGTTAAACTCACCTGCGTGTTCCGTGCACATTTGCGGTTTGAGTCTATGAATACAAAGCAGAATTTCAGTATATTCAAGAATGGCATCTAAAATTGCGGATTTATGGCAAGGGCACATCATTTGACTTTCCGATGCCAAGTACAGTCAATCAATGATAGCGGAAACATGTAAAAAGAAGGGTCTGTCCATCAGCAAGTCGTGTGTGGGTCGTATTATCCAACTACACAAAAATGGATTCCGACCAGAAGCGAGCGGAGCCCAGTCGCACCTCAGCTACCATAAAACCTATCAAGGTAGCAGTCACCAAAGAAAACCCCCAAACCTAAAGGAGCATAGCCAGCCACGTAGGGACATCCAAAGGCACCGTTTGGCGCATCATCCACAACAACCTAGCATTAGAACGGCGTCATAAAGCAAGAGGACACGCATTGAGAGAAAGGCACATCAAGGAGAGGTTCTCCAACGCCTTTTCGTCCCTTTTATTTTATTTTATTTTATTTTAGTCAACAAACGTCTCATACCTTTTAGTGCTATCCCTGTGAAATCGCCGGATGCCTCGCCAATAGATTTCTGCGGCTTTGGTCTCTTAAAACGAGGTCTTGCTTCTAGGCACCCCACCACTGTTGAAGGCCATTGGAAAGTGTGCCAGGAGGTGTGGGCTAACATTCCACGTCCGGTGCTGCGCCGTAGCCGTCTGCAATGGAAACTGCGATGCAGGGCTATAGTCTATAACCGGGGCCATCACATAGAGCACAATAGATTTTTTTTAAGGGGTCATTTTTTAAGGGATTTTCATCTTAAAAAATGACCCCTAAATTCAACCGAGCTTAACTGGGGCAACCCTCTGAAAAGCTAATTGAATGATTTAAGAAATGAAACAAAAAAAAAGGAAATGATGAGAGTCAGGAAAGCAGGAATGAATCCATCAATATGAACCATATTATTCTAGTTAGATTTTAGTTTATTAGATTGTTAGATTGTTAGTACGTTATTGTTTGGTTCAGGTTTCTGGACGCCTTCCTGGATTTCTACACGAAATTTGTTTTGCAGAAATGTATTTAATTCTCTTATCAAAACTATGATTTATTCAAATTTACTGTGTGTAATAAAGTTTGTCAGAACGTTATCCCCTTTCTGAGCACTTTTTTGGTTTTTACAGATTATTTTTACACAAGGAAGCTATGAACTTGTAGCGTAGGTCTACAGTAAGGTTTTCTAATAACTTAAAATGGAACATTTTTATATCCTATGAATAAACTGGAAGAAATCCAAGGGGATGAGGTCAGGTGATTCCGCCTTCCGTTCTTTAAAACGTCTGGGAACATCTCTCTCTAGCGGTGGATGCTCACGTTTTCGGACACAACTTCCTATGTAAAACCACGGTATTTCAATCTAACCACGTTAGACTGAAAGACCGTGGTAAAACTAGTTTCTGTCATCGTCTGACAGACCAGCACGTAAAGACTGTAAACGACCTTTTGGGACACCCTGTAGATCCCGGATACTCGTCCTTCCGAAATACGCTCTACCCGCAGCCTAACTACCTTTAAATCTAAAATGAAACTTTTATTACTAACTCTGCCAAGTAACATCATTTACAACTTCAATATTATAATTTTTTTCCTAATCATCTATATTCGCCCAGGGACCTAACGTGTTGGCCATTGGCCATACCGAACCTGGACGAATAACTCTTGTAGTCAACATATTTCCTCTTCTTTAATAAATAAATAAATAAATAAATAAAATAAATTCTGCAACGTTTTCTGTATCTATGACATAGAGATAGATAATAAAAACCAGAGGAGGAAACTCTATTCATAAACATGTTCTTCAAGGATTTGCTGCCTCCGAGGGCGACGCATGTTCTCAGATGTATGGAATAGTAGACGACTATTCTCCTTAGTATGGAATTTAATGAGGGTCTCATTGGCCTTCGTGCTGTCTATAGTTCACTCCTTCATTGGATTGGGTGATCTGGTTCAGACTGGATTTAATGCAGCCCCATTGTTGAGTATCCATACAATATTAGCCTTAGCTTGCGTAACATATGGACTATTATAAAATACAACTATTGCTGAAGATAATAAATACGTCGATATACATAAAATACACTTTATTTTAATGTTACACTTAGTTTATAATCTTACTGCTTCTCAAAAGTTAAGCAACAAACACAATACCATGAATATTGGTAAAATATTTATTACAAATATAAGGTTTTTGGTTTATAGGTCTAACTAGCAGTGGCAATACCAAATATGCAAAAGCCATTGCTTATAGAATTACTTTTCAAAATTTTAATTTGAAAGCCAATCGTGATGAAGTTATACAAATCACACTTACAGAGATTGTGGAAACATTCAGATATAAAAGAAGCATTTTCCTGAACTTGAGCTATAGCTGCTTCATACCATCAGTGGATGCCCAGTCTAAGCGATGAAATAAGGTAGAAAGCCGTCAGCAGGCTCAAAGCAGGCCAGAGTCAGGCTGAGGTAGCAAGAAACCTTGTGTGGCTTCCAGTGTATTCAGCCGACTCTGTACCAGTTCCAAACAATACAAACCAACTGCAGAAGACCTGAAGACGTCCACGGACAACATCAGCCAGAGAAGAAACGATTCTCGGCGTCTATTCAATGGAGAGAACCCAGAACACGGTACCACGCTACAAAAGTGGTTAAAAGGGACACTTTTTGAGGTCATGACGTGAGATGGTGACTTACAGTTTTCCACATCTTCGATAGAGGAACACTTACAGGGGCTCGATATTGCGAAGAGATCCGTGAATTTTATATTCGTCCTTTCCTAAGAGCCATGGTTTCTAAAGCCATTTTAATAGACGTTAATACTCGTCCATAAAATGGTTAGGTTGCCTGGTTAGGTTAGGTTGCCTGGGCTTTTTATAAGAATAGCTCTATACATTGGCTAATATACGTATTATTCTCATACAAATGAAGACAGATAAAAAAAGAAGCCTCATAATCATATGCTACAGTTACAACGCATTTCAAGCATTATTTTTATAGGATGATCCCAAACATTATTTTTTTGTTCATTTTGTTGCTGGTCCCCTATATGCCTTCGGGATAAAACCTTCGCTGAAATATATGAGGTGTAACCTGCTCTTTACATCCCTGAAGTTTCAGGATAATTCGTCAAGTATTTTTCTAGATATTCGACAAAACATCTAACATCGAAAGTGTCCAATTACTTTTGGGTAGATAGTGTAGGTTCTCAGCAGGGAAACCAGGTGGTCATGCTATCAACTGGCTGAAGGAACGTGTGTCGATAACCCAGCGTATAGGGGCATAACGGTCGTCTGCCAACAAGAAGGGATCCTGTTCATTTTTTTCTGTAGATGGCGCAAAATTGTAAGCATATACAATTTATGTTCACTTTGTTCAACCGCAAAAACCTTGACGACTGTCATGAAAGTCTTCACTGAGAACCGTGGATTTTTGCTGTCCCAAGTTCTTTAATTACGATTATGGACCTTAATACTTTTATGATAATTGCAGATTTCACAAACCCTCGTTTTCTATCCAATGCTCTAAATCACCATATTTAAGCCAGACGCGCGATGAACCATGGAAAATTTGTAGCTCTTCAAGTGTTATGTTTTCGTAACATCCGTCACAGTCCCTACTAAATTTTATGGGTTTAGAACGAAACACTCCCTAATAATTTCCACAGCAAAAACACATAAGCAACCAGATGACTTGCATGGAGCACGTAAGATATAATTTTAATAAAATTCTTGTGTATCATTGATATTGCAGATTTATTAAAGTGGTCTTTGCATATAATAGACTTGGTTTCTTCAAACCAATGCACACAACGAGCATATTTTACAAGTACTGTACATATGTAGAAGGATGTATATTTCAAGTGGCAGGCAATCTTGTTTCAGCATGACAATTATTGAAAGAAGACTGTCTTGCACTTAAATGCATTTCAAGGCCTAGTAAACCTTTATGTTAAAAAACGGCCCCTTGAAGTCACGCGTCCACAGCCAAAATGCATTTAATTTTTATTTATTTGTTATGAGGGAGTTCATACTTTTAAAATATTGGATATTAAAGTATTACGTGCTCAAAGATGAAACGTCGTTCTGCATTGTCATTTTATAACAATATACAGCGTGTCCTAAAATTCGTTCTCACTATTCTTGAATTTATTGTAAAATAGAAAAGAAAGTTCAAAATTTAAAATTTTTCAATTTTCAAAGTCACAGTACGGAACACCCAAAATTTGAAATTTTGAAAAACTTTCCCATCCTTGATATTTTACTGTGCGGGTAATTAACGAACAGAGTCTATACAGTTAATCCCCGCACAATATATAAGCTAAAAACTGCAATTACACGAATGGTACAAGACGTCACTCCTGCCATCTTGAAACGTGTTGAGTGATGCCTTCAGGAATATCGCGGACATTTCGAACATTTGGTTTAAATTTCTCTACAGATTCCTTTTCAATGGTACACAACACTGTAAACTTTGATATACGAGTGTTTTTTTATACAATTCAATCAGGAAGAGTGTATACGGGAACTTTTAGGACACCCTGTATACAAATTTATTTTTATCTTTTAAAGGTCTATTTTAATCATCTTATGTTGTTAATTTCAAATTTTATTTTATTCTGTTCTGCCCATTGTTTCCAATTTGTTTATCCCAGGTTTTCGCTTGCTTGGCATATATGATATAGTCTTAGCCAAACAGTATTTAAAAAATACTCCAAATGAGAATCGGTAAACTTAGCCAAACAACCTTTTTTTTTTTATTTGAAATTCTGCACACATATAGCATTGGTAGCATAAAGAAATGATTCAAATTGCAAGACGATACATTCAGAAGAACGTTGTACAGGGTGACTCCCATGCCTCTCCGAGAAAAATTGTTCCGACCAGATTTGCATGAAATTTACTCTTCATTTCAGCAAGAACACTGTCCAGAAAAGGAATGTTAGATTGCGTCGGTAATACTCTTCAGCTGATTCTGGAGGGGCGTTTTGTCGATAGATTTGGCGCTTGGCTGAAGCTATTCTTGGACACTTAACGTCCACGTCAATCTGCTGGGCAATCTTCGCAGCTTCGCTAAACCATTCAGTGTCGACATTTTCTCTGAGGTTGCATATGGTACTTGTAACAACTTCTATAAATTTGCAAGCTCTGATGATGTCCCGCGAACGATCTTGCAGAGACACAGTTAGCCATGCAATTTTGAACAACGACAAGAGTGATGATTGTTTCAAAGGTGCTAATATTTAGGCATAGTGACTTGGCATCAGAGATCGCATCTGAACTCCATTCTTTATTTCTATCATGGGGACTGCATACATGCTCGAAGCACGAGATGAAAACTTCATAGAGTTCTAGCATGAGTTCCAGGGCTTCATGTCGAGAAATTCATCTCGTTTAGCACAGAGACTTGAGCTTGTGGTGAGAACTGTCGGGACACACATTTCCTATTTGCTTTTCCAATAGCTGCTGTCGTTTTGGATGCCGTTCAAATAACATATAAGCTTTATCCAATGAGCCAAACAAATTTTTCACGAGAGGAAGGGAGCATGCTTTCGCAATTACTAGATTCAGAGCATGGGAGGAGCAATGTGTATACAACGCTTTATGGTGCGTTCCCATAGCTTGCTAGAGCTTTAAAGCGAAGCTTGAGCTTTGAAGCAAATTCTACTCGCCAGAAAAATGTAGCAGTTGATTGCCAGCTTTTAAATCAAAGCTGGCGTTGAAGGTATCCCATAGCTAATGTGTCTCGCGAGAAATTGCAAGAGGGAATTCCAAAAAAACATGGCGCCTTCAATGCACGAAAACGTTAGTTGTTACAGAAAAGGAGTTTAATTTAAGAAGCTATTGATAACACTAGTCAACATACATTTTGTGACTAAGACCACACAAAGTGTTCTTAGTAGTAATTTGTAGGTAGAATCCGAATATGCTTTTAGGTTTTTTCTATCACGTCATGTTTCCAAGTTATGCACATCGAGACTTCTATGTTAAAGTAATGGGAGTAAAGAGAAGCGGCTACATTGTTAAAGTAGCCATATTTTGGGGCCGCAAGGAAATTTACCAGGCCCCAAACACTGAATGATTTAAAAATGTTTCGTTGTAAAACAAGAAAGCTGTGCGTGCTAGAGAAATTTAAAAATTATATTCGTAATCAGCAGAAAAAATACTACCAAAAATCACCCACTTTCATTTTGTCACAAGAAAAATCTTAAATTTTGTTGGCCAGTGTAATAAATCTAAAAAGTATTTTGTAAAAAAAGGATAAAATATTTCCTAGTTAGCAAAACGTGATATTTATTTTTATTTTCGATGACGCTACAAAAAATGGAATAAATAAAATAAAATAAAATAAAATAAAAACAAAACCAACTAAATTTAAATAAACAGACCTATTAATTAAATAAATAAACTTAAGTAATAAAGAAATTAAAATAATACATAAATACATTAATAAAAAGATTACTAAAATAACAAATAAATATAATACATTCAATAAAAATTTAATGGAATAAAATTAAATTAATGAATATTATGTACAGGATTGAGTCACTGAATTATGACCACATACATAACAATCCGAATAGCCTCTTTTTGCAGCCAAAACAGCAGCTAGACGACGGGGCATGGATCAATGAGTGCTTGGAAGGTGGCAACAGGTATCTGTGTCCATGCGAACAGCAGTGCATCACGAACTCATGATGATTCCGTGGCGGAGGGTCTCGCAGCCTGACGTGTCGATGCAGATGTTCCCACATATCCTCGCAAAGATTATCATCTGGGAAGTTTGGAGGTCAGGATAATAAGTGGAACTCATCCTCATGCTCCTCGAACCATGCACGGCAAATTTTGGCCACGTGGCATGTGGCATTATCCTGTTGAAAGATGCCATCATTCTCAGGAAGCACAGTTGCCATGTAAGGATGCACCTGGTCGGCAACGATGGATAAATGTGCACAGCTATTGACGGTACCTTTCAGTAATGGACACGAAAACAGGCCCAGACCATTACAGCCTCCTCCAGCTTGTTGACGCCCAACAATGGTTTTGAGGAGTTTGTATTCGGATGTCTCCCGGCGGATACGCCCATCGATACGAAGCAGTAGAAAACGCGACTCATCGGAAAATGCAACCTTTTTCCACTGGTCTAAAATCCAATGTTTGTACTGCAATGCAAACGCACGTCGTTTCTTGCATACAAACTTGTCAACATGGGTATTGGAACCAGGCGTTTGCTGCGAAGGCCAAGACGCAACATTGTGCGTTTCACAGTTGTTTTCGATAGCTTCTTGGTGCATTCCTCGTTCATTTGGGCTGTCATGATGGTCATGTAACTAGCCGTCGCAAGCGCCGTTCATTAACGGCCCATAGTCCTCTACAGTTTCTACGCCTGGAATGAACATCTTGTCCATTCTTCCACTCATTGTACACCTTCACTACGGCACTACACGAACAGTTCACGAAAACTGCGGTTTCCGAAATGATCATACCATTTTCAAGGCCTGTTAGGTCGCATACTTTACCCATGACGATTGCTGTACGAAATGTTCCTCTGAAATCACCTTTATATATCTTCCAACAGGCAGGTTTATCCGCACCCCCCCCCCCCGG
>JAHWFO010079824.1:0-19582 GCA_023313115.1 Rhysida immarginata | reverse complement strand
GATCACTGGGTAGTTCTTTGAAACTTGAAGATATGCTATCTGCAAAGGTCTTCCTCACAGCTCTATCCTCCAGTGCCTCCCATTTGATGCGCCAAGTTTGTCTGAACCTAGTATTTCGCTTGGTTGGCATGGATTCAGAGAACCGCAAAGTGCAGACAACAAGGTGGTGATCAGTTGATAGTTCTTCCCCTCTTCTCACACGAGTATCCAACACTGATCGGAATAAGTCAGCTGAAACAATTACAAAATCAATCAGTGACTTCTGGTCCATTGCAGCCCTGTACCAGGTATACTTATGGACATCCCTGTGCTGGAAGAAGGTGTTTGTAATGGAAAGTCCATTGTTGCAACAGAGATCCAACAAGCCCCTCCCATTCGCATTTAAATCGGGGTCACCATTCCTCCCAATCACGCCCCTCCACGTTTGGTCATCAGCCCCTACGTGTGCATTGAAGTCGCCCATCAGGATGACAGAATCTGCACTCCCTCTCCTGCTAAGAGCAGCATCAACTTCACCTAGAAAAAGTGGGTACTCTGTGACTGCATTCGGAGCATATGCAACGAATAGAGAGAGAGACCGTTTCCCTATCTGAAGCCTCAGGAGACACAGTCTTCCACCTAAGGGGGTCCAATCTGCAACATAATCTGCCAGCCGGGGACTTGTGAGTATCCCCACTCCCGCCTGGGCAGTCATGTTAGGGTTGACACCAGAGTAGAAAAGCTTCCACCCTCCTTCTAAGTCCACAGTTCCAGAACCCGGACGTTTCGTAGAGGTAATACCTATGATATCCAGTCGATACCGTTTGGCTTCCTCCACTAACTCTGATTCCTTTCCTGTCATGGAGAATATGTTCCAAGTGCCGATTGACAGCACTCGATCCCGTTGTCGCTTTACCAGTTTCTCCTCCTGGGTAAAGGCATGCGCTGCCCCCGACCGTTTCCCCAAGCGCATAGCGAGTGCACTGGTGGGGCTTCTCGGAGGCATTGCTCCGAGATAACAGCCGGGAGACTGTCGACTATTTTTCGAACGAGAGCCTCTGCCTAACTCCCGAACGCGGGTGACTTTAACCTGCGCCACACCCGATGCAGTATAAATTCTCTTATTTGTCAACATCATGAGATATGTTTGTTTGGATACTCTTCGTCTCACTTCTCAACCATGACCTTTCTGGTAAGGGTGACCCTAAGGTAGCCGTGCTACAACCAGCATAGCTCACAGAATCCCTGAAGCACCCAAACCCCTGACCCACTGTAAGGGGGCATCCACTCATATAACGTTATTTAGTTTACATATATTTTATTTATATAACATTATTTATTTAACAAAAATATAATGTTAGAAAGCGCTATCATCGTAGTTGGGTTGTTCGTCCTCCGATGTCTCTTTCCCATCACTTATGGTGGAAGCTCCGTCAGAACGACCCACGTCCTTCCCCAGAGAGATGTCCAAAAATCGGTTAACCTTGCAGTACGCACTTTTATAGAAGCTTGCGTTTCCAGCTTCGTAATGCTGGGCGGCAGTAGATGGGAAATGATTCAAGTACCGGTGAATGAAAGACCCTGGCGAACCAGAAAGGAGGCTCAGCGACTTCAGGATTTTTCGGGCATCATGGGCTCCGACTACTGGTAGCCCGTGCCTCGCCTGAAGCAACAGCAGCTGCCGATCGGTCCGTTTCAGCGATCGCCCTTCCGAATTGAACTGTAGAGTCTCAGTCTGTTTCCTGGGTGGCTTCCGTCTGAATCCTTCCTGGTGAAACCATTCCAGAACGTCACCGAGTAATCCCTCCATCACAATCACACACTGGCTCTCTGCTTTTCGGTGTTGTGATGCTAAACGAGTGCGACTCTCCATCCGCTCACTGCTCTTGCCGTTTGGTACTCTTGAACGGTTAAACTGCATAGGACGTCAGGTCTCTTGCCTTGAACGAGTGTTACGCACGCGGCGCAGAAGCCAACAAGGTAATTCCGCTCTTTCGGTCTCAGGACCTCTTTCGACAATAGGCTACGTACAGTGGCTGCCACTTCTGGACTTCTCATTGCCACAGTAACGGCATATTTTGCTTTCTCCTCGTCAAACTCTCCACTGATGATCTGATAAAGACGGTCTTGCATCTTATTTCGCCCCCGGTGAACGGAGGCTCGGCACGTCAGTCTTAAACATTCCATTAGCTGCTCGATTTTTAAGCGGAATTTCGGGTCGGACAGCCCCTCTGTCCTCTGCAGCTGGGTGGCTAAGCACTCCGTGAAAGCAGTTGTATATACTTCTAAACCGTCTGCGGGCGAATCTTCCATTCTTCCTCAAACAACTTGATACCATCTTTGACCGAGCGTATGTCAAATAGGGGGACCCAGTTAGTAGGTGCACCCCGAGTGGGTTCGATTTTCTGTCCCGCCTTCTCATTAAAAAAATCCAATTATTTTTCTTTATACTTCTGGCCAAGCCAATTTTTGCCTTCCAATACTTGCTTGTATCTTCGCGTAATAGCTCGACCTCCATTCGCAACCCTCCATGGGGCATTTTAGCTTTGTTTTCGCTATTTCAGACATTTAGGACACCAGTTCTTGTTTCGCAATTACTCTCGGTAATCTCTCTCAAATTACATTGGAACACACCGCAGCGGCCTCAAGTGGGAATTACGACCTTTCTTATTAGTTTGTATCAGTAGAGTAAAAAGTCAACTCCTTGTAACAAATCGTAACTCGATCTTCATCGGCCCGCTGCAGTCGGCGAATCAACAGGTTAGAGGACCAGGGTTAACGAGGTGTTAAGTAACCCCGGTCTCAGGCTAGGGGCTATTAAGCTTCCCCACCAACTCGTACTTCAAACTGAAGAAACGGTCAGGATTCAATGGGTCGGAAAAGGGAAAACAGAGAGGCAGGCAGTGCGATTCCCACTAGCCGACACACACACCTACAACGGGGTTACGCACGAAGGTTCGTTGGTGGGATCTGGTTTTCAGGGTAAAACGTGCAGGCAATGCGATTCGCACAAGCCGACACGCACTCGTATGTAGGGGTCACGCACAAAGGGTCGTCGATGGAATCTAGTTTTCTGGGTAGAAGGAAGGCGTTCTGCATCACCAAAGGGAGGGCCGGAGCCGTCCAAAAACGGAACAGGTGCGCTGACCAATTTCGAACGCTCGCGGTCACGAAGACCGTGGTGCAACCCCGGGCACATAAATGACTCAAACGCCCGGGAAATGGGAAACATTCGGGGAAATAGGAAAAGTCCAGGT
Source organism: Rhysida immarginata (assembly GCA_023313115.1). Taxonomy (NCBI): domain Eukaryota; kingdom Metazoa; phylum Arthropoda; class Chilopoda; order Scolopendromorpha; family Scolopendridae; genus Rhysida; species Rhysida immarginata. The sequence goes on along the minus strand of JAHWFO010079824.1, from coordinate 16,346 downwards.
CAGTCGACGCCACTTGGTGCGTCCACTGGCCCCCCATCCTCCAATTATGGCAAAAGTCTTGGCGCTGTGAGTGTACTTTCTTCCTGGGGCATGCACCACTGATACCTGGGAGGAAAAGAGGAAAGACTTAGAAAGGTCTCCCCGGTTCGAAGCAGGAGTCTCTCCCTCCCTCGGAGAAAGGAAGAAGAGAAGAGACCCGAAGACAGGCTTCCGTTGCCCAGGCCGCCAACGAAACTGCCAAGATGCCGCGAGCCAGCAACGGGCGTGCTGCACGGGGCTCTGCTCTAGAATCATGGTCTAAATGGTTTCCCAGTCTAAGCCAAGAAACAAATCCCTCACAACCAGGACGGACGAGAGGTTTTAAAGTAGGGTAACAAACGGCTCGTCGCGAGAAAAGAAATATATAAATTCAGCGAGCCCGCTAGGCATGAGCAGAGCTCTTGAGCCAGCTGCTGCCGCCGTGGCAGGCGAACGGGCGGGTGAGAAAACTCTTTTGGTAGATGGCACTCGCCATGGATTTTATTGTTGGGGATGCGTCCAGTCCCAGACAAATCCCCCAGTCGAAGGCAGAGTCTCAATAGATCGCAGTGTGGTCGCTGCTCTACTAAAAAGGGAATCCCTCGAACATGTATGTCAAAAATTTTTACCAAATTGAATTATGTTACTCATGTGAAGCTACTATAGATGCTTGCAAAACAAGAGAGTGCGAAATTGTATTTCTTTCAAAATAAACCGCGATAACAAAAATTTTTTAGCATACATAGCCATACAAGGACTCCATTGTTAAAGCGGTTAGGCTATGTGGGGTTCCCTTGTAAGTACGGCACTCCGACAGGTACCTAGGTCGTCTGCGGATGATTTGGCGCCTCCGCTTTGAGCGCATGGGATTTACTGATCACGGCGCGACTCCGGGTGAAATAACGACTCGACCACTCGGGAAATTGGATTCGGCTGTTTGCAGGGGTGAACATCGGGCGTCGGGCCAGGGATTCACTCCCCTATCTTGCCCCGCACGCCTAGCACTATCTCCCTCGGCTTGAGACGCTGACGGTATCATTGCCGCGGCTAGACAGGATTCTGACTTAGAGGCATTCAGTCATAATCCCGCGGATGGTAGCTTTGCACCAGTAGCCGCTCAACCAAGCACACGTAACAAGTGTCTGAACCTGCAGTTCCTCTCGTACTGAGCAGGATTACTATCGCAACGAGTAAACGACTAAACCCAGCTCACGTTCCCTGTTAGTGGGTGAACAATGCAATGCTTGGCGAATTCTGCTTCGCAATGATAGGAAGAGCAGACATAGAAGGATCAAAAAGCGACGTTGCTATGAACGCTTGGCCGCCAGAAGCCAGTTATGCCTGTGATAAATTTTCTGACACCTCTTGCTTAAAACTCTTAAAATCAAAAAGGATCGATAGGCCACACTTTCGCAGTCTCTATTCGAACTGAAAATCGGGATCAAGCCAGCATTTACCCTTTGCTCTATGCGAGGTTTCTGTCCTCGCTGAGCTCGCCTTAGGACACCTGTGTTACTCTTTGACAGATTTACCGCCCCAGTCAAACTCCCCACCTGACAGTGTCTTTGGAGCGGATCACATGGAAGGAGCAGCCGACACCAGAAGTCTATTTGCCCCGGCGGCTGGGTATGGGCTCGATGCTAGAACACCATCCATTTTCAGAGCAAGTTACTTCGGCATGTGAGTTGTTACACACTCCTTAGTAGATTCCGACTTCCATGGCCACCGTCCTGCTGTCTATAGCAACCCACACATTTCCTGGGGTATGATGAGCATCCGCATTGGGCACCGGCAGTGCTCCGCTGAGCTCCTCTGCGGGGTATTGCACCCGCAATAGGAAGAAGAGCTTCGCTCGCCTGGACAGATCCTGCCTTGGTCAGGCCTGACCTTCACTTTCATAGCACCTTAGGGTTTTGTAATTCTTTATGAGTAACCCTGTGACTCGCGCACGTGTTAGACTCCTTGGGCCGTGTTTCAAGACGGGACGGGTGGACGACCGACCTACTCGCTGCCGACCTCAAGTGCCACCACGAGAGCAGCAATGCCCGACCACCAGTGAGCCAACAGGACAGCGGTGGCGATTGGAACCTGCCAGCCTCGACCTGCCGGACGGGCAATACCGCGCATCGAGTGCGGGCACGCAAGGCCTTGGTCACGCAGCGGCCAAAGCAGAGATTGGCTGTAACACCATCTGACGTTTTTCCCCCAAGAGGAAAGAGCTCGTCGACAATGGATACCTGCCGTTGTCCTGCTGCAAGACCGCCTTTCTTACCGGCAACCCAACTGGTCGCGGCATCCTACTGAGGGGGATGTGCGCCCGCCCACTGCCAGCTAGCCATAGCACGTACGGCTTTTTTCAGATCCATACATCACCCCGTTCGACCTTCCAGGGCCCACCCGTTTGCCTCCGAGTGGTTTCGCGTACTCTTCAACTCTCTCTTCAAAGTTATTTGCAACTTTCCCTCATGGAAGTATTTAGCCTTTGGTGGAGTTTACCACCCACTTAGTGCTGCACTCCCAAGCAACCCGACTCCAGGGAGAGAGCCATCCGGTAGACACAACAAGAAGCCAAATGGGCCTTGCACCCCCAACCCCCCCCCCCGTCCAGGGCTGCAATGTGTGTTCGAAACGTCGATGTTCAATCTGTCCTGCAATTCACATTACTCCACGCAGTTGGCTGCGTTCTTCATCGACCCACGAGCCGAGTGATCCACTGCTCGGAGTTGTAAAATAAACCATTCTCGTTCGTTCAAAAGCCGTTGCTAAAGCAAAAGTGCCCTGCACGGGTCAAGCTAAAGTTTCTTTAGTTAAGATTCCAACTGACCACGGAAATCCTGCTGGCTTTGTAACTCGTGCCGAAAAATAAAGTTATAACCGGGTGGCCCCATCGCTGGACCAACAGTCGAGAAAGCAGGCGCCAGAGGGTTTCCCACCAGAAAGTAATGACCACAGACCACTGTCTTTGCACCAGCCATAATTTCAGATGTAGGCACTAGTCAAAAGTGGATTTTGATTTAAGCAGTCGCCGTTCCTGTTGGTGGGAACCCTTCAGTGCCCTTCTTAATCGAATGTTGTTGGCAACATGGGCTCTTTAAACCTCTGTCAAGTACCGGTCGGCATCGTTTCTAGGTCTATCGGTAAAGAAATCGCCCCGTGACTGTCCCATGAAACGTGAATCTCTCGCAGACAAAGGCAGAAGCAACTTTCAGAAACCATATGCGGAAGCCCTTTGCCCACCTTCCATCCACGAGCCGGCGCCCTCCTCATTAGAAGAAGGCATGATCACGTTATGGGAAAACTGGCAGTCGGCCATCCGAGGCACAGACTTACGTTCGCTGGGCGTTACGAAAAGTATCAGTGTACGGCCAAGCCGACGTGGTCATCGGGATAGGTACCTGTTAGATACGTAAAAAACTAATAGGGCGGATTGCGGCCAGCCTTAGAGCCAGCCTTCAAACCAAAAATTCATCGGAACACCCGGTAGCGTAGTCAACTACCAGGGTGGTAGAGACTTGCTGTCACAGCCTGAAGAGGCTTGCCGCCAGACTCCCAGCAGAACGCAGGCGATTGGACTTAGAGATTTCAACCTGCTACAAAGCGTGCTCCTACAGTTAACCCGCTTTACCACAATTGTCAGATGTGGTGTATGGGATCGAGTACAAACGAGCAACCCGTGGCAAGATTTAAATAAATCTTAGAATAATGATCCTTCCGCAGGTTAAAATGGCTGCCTTGAAATGGAGCTCCTGCTAAATTGATCGTTTTAGTGATTATAGAAGAGGTTTGATATAATGTGTTGATTTATCTTATTTATAGGATAACAGGGAATATTCTTACTGTAATCTTGGGTTGAAGTAATTAGTTTAAGTAGGTTTTTTGAAAGGTTTAATAGATCTCTCATCTAACCCTCGCTATAGTGATATAGCCATTTGTTTTTTCCTCTTAATTGCTGTTTATTAACTATATTTAATCATGTTGATGCATAATTTGTATTAATTGGTTGGAGGTTGTCCCTCTTTGACAGGGCCTTGGCCTTAATAAAGGCCTGGTTTAAGGTACTTTGTTTTTCTTGGCTGTTGTTTTTATAACAAGGTTGTGTTTCTTACTTCCTGTTGAACAGGAAGTGAGTGATTTAAAGGTTTTCATTTATTGAGTATTAACCGAAAACTAATATATTAATAGTAATAATAGTAAAAAGAAAATAAATAAATAAATAAATAAATAAATAAATAAATAAAATTAAAAAATATAAAAAATTAAACATATATAAGATTATAACTATTGAATTAAACTGAGTTGGGCTTTATAGTTTTGGCTGTATTTAATATAGAAATTAAAGTATTCGTGATTGTATTGTTATGAATATTTTAAAAGATGTTCATGAAAATACTAAAGTAATAAAGAATAGGGAGGAGGTAGGGAAGGAGAGCTCTTCCTATAAAGCTCAAGTAACAAAGAATGTGATAGTGAACGAAGATGAGATAAGCATCAGCTTGGAAAACAGGAGGATTATCATTAAAACTGCTGATGGGTAGAGGATTATGTAAGAAGTATTTCTGAAATTTGTGGTGATAACTCCATTAGGGCCATAGGGAGGCTAGATTCCATGTATACACATGTATACATGATGAATGATGATATGATGAGTAAGTTGATGGAGAATGGAGTTAAGGTGAATGGAGAGGCCTTGACAATTGAAAAGTATAATCCGGCTACCGTCAAAATTTTATTGCAAGGAGTAATTCCTTCGATCCTGTACTCTAAAATTATGACTATATTGAGAAAATATTTTCTTATTAAGTCAAGAATCTATCCCATTTACTTGAAGTCTCACAGGAATGTCTTGACCTTTACCAGATTTATCTATGTTATCCCTATAAAGGATAAACAAATACCCGAATTTATTAGCGTGGAGGTATTAGGTCAAAGACATAATGTGAGAATCATGAAAGAGATAAAGAGATGTTTTGTTTGTGGCTCAGTGGACCACTTATTAAAGGAATGCCCAGAAATGATTGATAAGGTCAATAATGAAGAGAATAGGGAAGGACGGATTAAGGAGATAGAGATGGATAATGAGTCACAAGATAGTAATGGGAAGGGATCAGATGAGGAATTGTTATTGCAAAGTACTCAGAGAGAGGGACAAGAAAATGAGGCTGCTGCACAGTGGTGTGTTGCAGAAAGTAAGAGAAATAAGAGGAAAAGAAGGAAAGTTGATAAAAATGAACAAGAAAGAAATAAGGTAGATAATGTAAAGGAAGATCTAATTGGTAGTGATGAGGAAAGTAGTGATAAAGAGAATAGTGAGGAGATGGAGGGTATGGAGGAGGGTAAGACAGTCAATGGTGAGAGTGAGGATGAGAGGTTAATTAAGGAGGTAGAGAATGTGTGTGAAAAGATGAACTTGATAGAGAGGGATGATGAATCTACAGAAGGAAAAGGAGGGTGTTGTTGTGGAGCAGGATGGAAGTAAAGAATTGGTGGATGTGCAGGATGGTGAGGTTGAAGAACAAGTGGGAGTGGATAGAGGAGAAATTGATAGCAGGCTACAGAGGGATATTCCGACAATCCTTATGGATTGGAACATTAAAAAGCAAAAGCTATCTAGGGTGATAGCCAATTATAATTATTATAAATCAGATTTCCAAAGAGTGGCCTGGCAGATGATCAGATCAGGTAAATTGGAGAATTGGATACAAGAAAAGCTACATAGAGCAGTGCTATTGGTTGAGATAGGTGGTAAATAGATTCTGTGTTTAGGCAGGGGTATTTTTTTACATATCCATTTTATGATGGCGAATCTAAAATTACTATCCTGGAACGCCAGGAATTTAAATGGATATGCTAATAAAAATTTTTTGTATTACCTACTTGGGGATCATAGGGGGTCAATCCTAATTATACAAGAATTTGGTGTGATCTCCTCTGTTGCTCCTGACTGGTTCAATATTTTTAACAATGATTATGATATTTATTTTGCACCAGCCACTCATTGCTTTAATGGGGTTGCGTTTATGGTTCCAAAAAATATGTTAGCCAAATTAAGGATAGGGTTGTTATATATGGTGCCTACATGATGGCGATCCTGTTGACCTCTGAGGCATACAGGATATGGATTGTGAATGTCCTGGTGCCTCAGGGAGCTAGTGAGTCTAACAGGGCCATGGAATTACTGAATATTTTTATGGGGGATCATGGTGATGACTGCTTTATCCTGATTGGCGATTGGAACTGTACTCTGCAACCCGAAAAGTATAGAATCCCTAAGAAGGAGTGGAGGCCAGGTTTGGTGAAATTATTATCTAATCTGGTCCGCTCCTTCGCATTGGTGGATAGTTGGCGGTGCAGAAATGAACCAGTGGAGCAATACACCTGAAAAAGAGGAAACTCTGAGGCTATACTTGATAGAGCCTATGCTTCAGAGATATTGAACAAATGCATTAAAGGTGTAAGTATACATAATAAAATTATAAGAGGGGATCACGTCATGATATGGGTTGACCTCGACATAAGAAACAAAAGGAGAGGGAGGTTAAGTATGGTCAATACCCCTGCCTGGAAACTACAGGATTTGAAGTGCGCTTCTCATATTAATACATTTCTGTTGAGCTTCTTTGAGTTACTTAAATATAATGACAACCCGGTTCAATTATGGGAATTTGTTAATGTTCTCATAATTAAAGAGCATAGAGACTATCATATAGTAGATAAGAAATATGGTAACAGTCTAATTGAGAAATACTACAAGGCCAAAATGGGTCTACAATCTCTGACCTCCGATCAGATGAAGAATCTTATTAAAAATAATAATAGCCCAAGAGCAATTAATAATCTGATTGTACTTGATATACAGCTCTCTGATTCAAACGAAATATTAGATGCTTTTACGGAGTACTATCAGAATGTGTATGAAAAAGATCTGGAGTACTCTGAGAAGTATTCTGATTACATTAAGGATTGGGAAGTTCCTTTTGAGGAGGATGATAACTATTATACCCTAACGGAGGAGGAGATTAAAAAAGCCATAAAGTCATTGAATAGGAATGCTTCGCCTGGGAGAGATGGATTACCCTTCGAAATTTATCAACTTGAAAATATTATCCCTATTTTACAAATGGTCTATAATCATATGTTTCAGAATGCTGAAACATTTTCTTTGTTGATCGCAGACGTTGTCCTGATTGCCAAGAATAAGAACCCATTAAGGACAACGGATTATAGACCTATTTCATTGACCTATAATGATATGAAGATTATCTCGAAAATATTGGTCGTGAAATTTAGGGATTATTTCGATAGGGTAATCTCTATGAATCAAACAGCATTTATCCCAGGTAGAAGAATTATTGACAATCTACATTTGATCAGAGACCTACATGACTTTACGGAGATTAAGAGCGGGTTGACTCTTAGCCTAAACCAGACTAAGGCATTTGATAGAGTCAACCATAAAATTTTATTTGAAATCTTAAAGAAGTTGAAGTGCCCTAATACCCTCCTCTGATGGATCAGAATACTTCTGGATAATCAGAGTTGCTGTATATGTTTGAATGGTCAGAGATCGCATGTTATTAGGATGCTTACGGGCGTCCGACAGGGCGATGCATTGTCTCCAATCCTTTACATCTTGACCCTCGAAGCTTGTCTACGGAGAATAGACAAGCGGATTAGGTGTTTAAGAGACAATGCAGAGGTGGACCTGCCAGTCTATTCGGCATATGCTGATGATCTTGTAGTGTTTCTTAAGAATAACTAGGGGAAATTTTGGAAGAATTAGACTGTTACATGAAGGTCTCTAATGCTCTTATAAATAAAACTAAATCGGCGATAATAAACTATACCAGCATTGATGACAGAGTTATCGCCGAAAATTATGGAATCGGAGTTGTCACCAATATGACCGTTCTTGGTATCCATATTGGCCAGAACTCCCACATCTATAATTATAATAGATTAAATGAGTGGTGGGAGGATTTTAAACTCCAATGGGTGCCATATTACAAGTCTCTCACAATAAAGGATAGAGTGCTTCTGATTAATACTGTGGTCGTTAGCAAGATTGCATATGTCCTTCGAGTTGTCGAACCACCAAAAAAGTGGATCGAGAAAAAGATGGGGATGTTAATAAGATGGGTGAACGCCAATAAAAGATGGATGGCAAGGAGTATATATTACAGAAAAGTAAAATCAGGAGGTCTTGGGTTAACCAATCTTAACACTTTAAAAAAGATGTTCAGAGTAGGTTTTGTTGTAAACACTGAATTTGGATGCAGTAGCATCTATTATGATAAAGTATTCCGTGCTCTGAACAAGGTTAACCCATACTTTGCCACCATCAAGAGGTCTGAAGTGAGTGGCCTTCTGCCTTTTTGTAGAGTAGTGAGGAAAATCTTCTTCCAGGGTAAACAAATTAATCTTGATGGCACATGTAAAAATATAAAAAATAACAAAATGATAAAGAATGGGTATTGCAAGGAAAGGTGCTTGCATCCCATTATCCTTGTAATCAAAGGTGAAAAATGTGCTATCAAGAATTATAATATTATGGAAAAAACAATTGTAGAATACCTGGAGGGAGATAATACAAAGAATAATCTTGTTAATATATGGAATAACCCAATACTGACTCAAACTGTACACAGGGCCTTTCGCTTCAGAAACTTTGGCGGAATAACCCCCGACTTCTTGTTCAAGATCTGCAAGAAGGATTCCCCCATCTGTTGGTTCGACAGAGGGGCTATTGCAAACGAATTCCATTTTATCTGTGAGTGCTCGGCCACAGATAGGATCAGGCACTTTATCAAAGACTTGTTTACTGTGTGTGGAGGTGATGAGGATAGGTGGGAGAGATACTTGTTTGAAGGTATTCCATTGGAAGATAAAATGAAGTGCAGGAACCTGGTGAGCGAAATAGTGTGTGTGGCATTGGCAGTTATCCAGAATTCCATTATTGCCTGGCACCACAACACTAATTTTAATTCCTGGTTCCTGTTTATTAAAGAGCTCAACAGATTTCGACATAATGAGAAGCTATGCTATAATGCCTCTGATACTTTGCCAAAATTTTTAAAAAAATGGGCTTTCATTTGGAAATTTTTTATACAATATATGAAGGATCATTAATAAGTTTTAGAGATTTTTAACCCATGATGTTTTTAACCTTTGATGTTTTTAGCTTTTTAGTTGTTGGTTTCCGGAATTTTTATCTTATACACTGGTTATATTTTTATATATAGATATATTTTTACATTGTATATAGTTGTTGTATATAGTTGTATATAGTTCTATTTTTACACTTTTGGTTCGTCCACTTTTTAGCATTTTCTTGTTGAGGATTGAATTGTTACCTCAATTTTGGTGTTTTAATTGAGGTTCAATTGTATTTTGTGTGTGTTGATGTGTTTTGTCCTTCTTTGGTTTTATCAATTAATTTAACATTTTAATTTATTCCAATGTATATTGGTTCTGTATTGCAAATAGTTTTGGTAAAATGGAAATTTAATTGATTTTTTTTGTTTATGTTTGTTATATGTTTATGATGGTGATACAGTGTGAAATTGAAAATATATTGAAAAATAAGTATGAAAAATAATAAACTCCTTTGGAGTTGTCCTTGAGTATCATCTACGAAAACCTTGTTACCACTTTTACTTCCTCTAAATGGTCAAGTTCGGTCCCGAGGGTCTAGCGACCGCCAGTCCGAATGCCTCACTAAATCATTCGATCGGTAGTAGCGACGGGCAGTGACATAATCGACGCGAGCTTATGACTCGCGCCTACTGGGAATTCCTCGTTCTCGGAGAACAGCTCCAAACCCCGATCCTTATCACGAAGGCGGTTCAACGGGTTACCCACTCTTTTCAGAGCGCGGTAAAGCTTACGCTGATGCCTTCAGTGTAGCGCACGTGCGGCCCCGGACATCTAAGGTTATCACAGACCTGTTATTGCTGAACCTCGTGCGGCTGGGAACCGCTGATCCCTCTAAGAAGCGATCATCCGACAGAAGCAAAACAGTCTCCACTCGAGGACCAAACTCCAGTTCGGGAAGGGCTTCAAGGAAAAACCGCAACTTCAAGATCGGACCACTATTTAGCAGGCTAGAGTCTTGTTCGTTATCGGAATTAACCAGACAAATCGCTCCAATAACTAAGAACGGCCATGCACCACCACCCACCGAATCAAGAACGGGCTCTCGATCTGTCAATCCTGTCCGAGCCGGGTGAGTTTTCCCGTGTTGAGTCCTGGTGGTGCCCTTCCGTCAATTCCTTTAAGTTTCAGCTTTGCAACCATACTTCCCCCAGACCCGAAGCATTTTGGTTTCCCGCCGAGTCATCGGAGAAACTTCGGTGGATCGCTGGTCGGCATCGTTTATGGTCAGAACTAGGGCGGTATCTGATCGCTATCGAACCTCTAACTTTCGTTCTTGATTAATTTTTGGCAAATGCTTTCGCTTTAGTTCGTCTTGCAATGGTCCAAGAATTTCACCTCTAGCGTCGCAGTACGAATGACCCAGTCTGTCCCTATTAATCATTACTCGGGTTCCGAAAAACCAACAAAATAGAACCGAGTTCCATTATTCCATGCTGGGCTATGCGGGCGGGACACACCTGCTTGGAGCACGCTAATTTGTTCAAAGTAAATGTTCCGGTCACTTATAATTCGAACCACGGCCAACTGCCGTAATATTTGGCGGGCACTTATACCTTACTAGCCCGCGTCTTTTTACCCCGGTTTCGCGTCGATTGGACATAGCCAAAATTCGGCTGTGATCGTGTAACGAACGAGCTCTGTTCATTAATACAGTCTGTAACATTGCTATGGAATCGATGGATAATTTTCGATTACGTTGTATATTTATTCCATATTCTAACCATTACCTGTGTACAGCACTCTTAGCCTATTAACATTTTAGAAAAAGTATTAAAAATTCATTTTCATCAATTTCAAAAACAATACACAAAAAAATCAGTTTTTTAATGTAACAATTCTATGGAATCAGAAGTGAAAACCTTTAAAATATTGCATCTACCTTCTGAAAATGGAACTGAACCATATGCAAATTATTTTTTATTGCTTGCAAAAGTTATTTATGTTAGTGGAAAGTAGATGTTTTCTTTCACCACAATGCCAGGCGGTTCAGTGTTGACAGAGCTTGAAATCGGAAAGATCATCAAGTTTCATGCTCAAGGATTAAGTCAAAGAGCAATTGCTAAAAAAATAGGAAGATCTCAGAAAGCAGTTTATAATTTTTTGTCAAAGGGTGACAATTATGGTACTTCCAAAAGAAGATCTAAGGCTAAAAAGCTCAACACTAGAGATCACAGAAGAATATTTCGTATGGCAACGAAAGAACAATTATCAATACGACAGATTGCAGCTGCTCTACCTGTAGAAGTGTCCCACCAGACTGTCTGGAGAAGTCTTCACGACAACACCAACGTCAAGTACTCCAAATGTCTTAGAAAACCACGACTAACAGAAGCTCACCGACATGCACGACTTGAATGGGCTAAAGATAAGATGTCCTGGGTGGAACAATAGAGCATCATCGTTTTCTCTGACGAAAAGAAGTTTAACTTAGACGGACTAGACGGAAATGCATGTTACTGGCATGATCTGAGGACGACTCCCAACATTCAGTTCAGCAGGAACTTTGGAGGGGGATCTGTCATGGTGTGGGCAGCATTTGGCTACAACGGAAAATCAGATCTTGTGTTTGTGGAAGGAAGATTGGACTCCAAAAAGTATCAGACATTGCTTTATGATCATTTAATACCGTTTGGCCCTTTGATTGGTGGCCCAACGTGGAAATTTCAACAAGACAACGCAAGCTGCCATGTTTCAAAAGCATGAAAACATGGTTCGTTGATGAAAAAATTGAAGTAATTAATTGACATTATTAAGCCCAGACATGAACCCCATAGAAAATTTATGGGTATCATGGTATCGAAAATTTATGCTAAAAAGAAACAGTTTGATCATGTTAACGAGCTGAAACTCGCTATTTTAGAGGCATGGGACAACATTAAACTTCCAGTTCTCCAAAAGCTAGTTGAATCATGCCTAACAGAGTGTTTCAATTAATTTCAGCAAAAGGTGGTTCAACTAAATACTGAATTGTAGTTTTCTTTAAACTTTTATTTGTGATTCCATAGAACTGTTACAGTTAATTAATGGATTTTTTTGTTTATTGATCAAACAATGTTTTTGTTTTTTTGTTTGTTTGTTTCATTAAACATCTTTATGGTTTACAAACATATGTAACATTCAGCATTTTGATATATGGATAATTTGAAAAGTTACTTTGAAATATGCCTTGATTCCATAGCAATGTTACAGACTGTAGAACAACGACAAACGCGGATATCTAGAGAACCGAAGCACCTACATCTATGAAATTCGGAGATTTATAAGTTCCTTAAAGGGCTACAGGCCTTTTAAATTTGAGCCCAATCTAACGAGAGGTTTCCGAGAAACGGTACGAAACGTCTTCAGAGCTGCAACGTGCCTAGGACAGCCCAGAGCTTCTCTTAGGAGCACACAGGACAAATTTTCCCCGATGTGCTTTGCAACGCACATACCCCACTCGGCTGAGAACACACGCTGCTCAACCCGTGTCCCGGAGAGCCCAGAGTCGAAAAAGCCGACAAAGCCGTCTCTACTCTTAGGAGTACAAAGGGGGCGAGGAGTGGCCGATTTAAATCCGGTTTATGAAGACTGTGGCCTAACTAGGGACGTACATGTAGTTGTACGACGCATTTTTTTGTGGGCAAGCATATTTTGGAAGCGATAGCGTTGCTTTCTTGTGAAGTGGATTCGTGCGCATTGTTGAGTAGTGGAAGAAAGAAGTTGAGAGTGCTAATGCGTACACACGGCTTTAACAATGGAGTCTTTGTATGGCTCAAATTTTTTCGTTTTCTCGATTTATTTTGAAAGAAACAATATTTGGCATTTTCTTATTTTATAAGGATCAATAGTAGCTATATATGAGTAACATATTTCAATCTATGAGGTACTTGTTCGTGTACTTCTCTTGTAAGTGGGAGGTAGCTTACACCCCATATTGGTATCAAATCTTTGCAATACTTTCTCCATAGAGCACGGTCCAAAATATCTCTGACACCTTTCGTGCCGTTATTGCCTGACCAGACAGACTTCGGATCTACGTAAAAGCGAAGGGCTGATACTTCCAATAATGCATCCAAAATATTGATCTATTAGCCTTTTCACGTGTCGACAGGTGGCGCCACTTGCGCATGCGCAATGCACTGGTTGGTTGGCAAAAAACGAAAAAGAGCTGGGCCATTATCATTTTTTGATAATCGAACTTATGGTAATCGAACATAAGAATTACTCGATTAATAATCGATTTTATTAATATTTTCTTTTTTTTTTCGGTATTGGCATGTTAGCTGGCAAATTGGCATTAAAATTACCAGTTTTGTCTACATTTACAAGATATACGTTATAATGAGTTATCATTGCCCCAAAATTATTTTACCAATGAAAATAGTAATTTGGAGTATTTTTTAAGTATTACAAAGCAGTATATGTGAATGGGCTGAATTTTTTAGTAAGTAAACCTTTCTTAGGGTATATAAAATATTTAATTTAATTTATTAAAAAATATTGTATAAGCACATATATTTAATTGATACGGAAAACTTAGCTCATTTAAAGTGTACAACTTTATTTGTTAAATTTCCACACTGTATTCCCTTATTACAAATTTTAAGCGTTCAGTAATTTTTCGTAACCCACGGAAGACATTAAAAGTAGTTTTTCAACACATTTTTTCAACACTGTTTCTTTTCTTTGTGATTGTTGCTCCGGCTTTGGAAAACAATCTATCCGATGGACAGATGCAGCGTTGCCAACCGTGTAATAATTATTACATTTTTGCATTGTTTAGCTTGTATTTTAACAATATCTAACAATAAGTTTTTCCATCTAAAAACCGGTAAGTTGGCAACTCTGGACGGATGTGGCTAGTGGAACAAGGTATTTCAGAGAGACGTTTGATACAACTGGCGAAAAAGCTACAATTTGTGCCATTTCTTTTAGCCATTTCTTTTCGTTGGTGTCTAAAAGCCGAAAAATATAAAAAAATAACGAAAATCGGTTTGGTTTAAAGCTAATACTTGACCAACAAACGAATAAAATTTTTTCGTTTTTTTTTTTTTTTATTAAATGAGCTAACTTTTCCGTGTCTATAAAATATATGTGCTTATACAATATTTTTTAATAAATTAAAATAAATATTTTATGTACCCTAAGAAAGGTTTACTTACTAAAAAAATTCAGCCATTCACATATATTGTTTGTAATACCTAAAAATTTCTCAAATTTACTATTTTCTTTGGTGTTTCATTATGCCAAATAACTTTGGGGCAATGATAACTCATTATAACGAATATCTTGTAGATGTAGACAAAACTGGTAATTTTAATGCTAATTTGCCAGCTAACATGCCAATACCAAAAAAAAAAAAAAAGAAAATGTTAAAAAAATCGATTATTAATCGAATAATTCTTATATTCGATTACCATAAGTTCGATTATCAAAAAATGATAATGGCCCAGCACTTTTTTCGTTTTTTGCCAACCAACCCGTGCATTGCGCATGCGCAAGTGGCGCCACCTGTCGACACGTGAAAAGGCTAATTCCATGGTAGTGAACAGACGAGTCACATACATGTAACCAAATTGTTAAAGAGTGTTTGTTTTATGACGTTTTTTGCCGTAGGCGCCAATGTCCATCTGTCCAATGGAGCAAAAAACTTGACTCCTCTGAGAAAAGGCAACCTTTTGCCCATCAGTGGATGCCCAGTGTCGGTATTGGCGGTCAAATTCCTGCCTCTGCCGCCGATGAACAGTCGTTAGCAAAGGTGTTGTCACCGTCCATCTGCTGCATAGCCCATATCAGCAACGTTCGCTGAACTGTCACTCTGGACACAATTGCAGCAACGTTTCGAGCCCCCTGGTTCATTTGTGCAGTGGTTGGTCCACTTAGCACGTCGATTCGCCTGAACGAAGCGCCGCAACCATCATTGCCCTCTTTCATCTATGGCTCGTAGAGCACCACAATTTCCACGATACACCACAATCGCTTATTTTCTATATTACCATTTTGCCATGCGCGGTACACTTTTACCACAGCAGCACGCGAACAGTTCACAAACACCGCAGTTTCTGAAATGCTGCCACCCTTGGCCCAAAAGCCAATACCACTGGTCAACAAAAATACACTTTGACAAATGTAGGTGTTCTAGAATAATTTCAGTGTGCTGATCCGAAATCTGGACTCCAAATTTCTCTATCACGTCAGGATGTAAAGTTATTGCCAATTCTTCCTGCTGGACTTAGAGGCTGTTAGCGACGAACATGGTGAAAGATTTCACCAAGAAATAACACTGGTCTGCAAAAAAAAAAAAAAATTTTCCTCCCTGCAAAAAATAATATGTGAGCTATATAGTTTGACATTCCTAAATCTAAATATGACATCCAAATTGCACCATCACATACCATTTTTAAGAGAGAGAGTTTTTACATTAATAAAAAATATTTTTTCAACTAAGAGACTAATATATTCATTTACAATTCTACATATAAATGAAAACATGAATAAAAGTATTATTTTGCACCATCTTATTAACAAATCAATGAAGTGTGTCATGAAACCTCATTTTGTTGTCTTTTGTCTCTTGCATTGCGCTTCTGGCGTCTTGGCATTGACGATTTTCAGAATAGGGTGGACAGCTTTTTAACTAGGTGTGCAACGCGTGCCAACGAGCACTTGCAAAAAAAGAGCTGAGTGAGTTGATTTGGAAAATCGTACAAATGGTCTGTCACTTCTCCTCGAACGATGATTTGGGCTGGGTAGGCCTAATGATGATTTGGAAAATCGTACAAATGGTTTGTCACTTCTCCTCGAACGTACCATATTCTTCGAACTTAGTTTTCCGACGTAGAGTATGTATACTAGCACCTTTTTGGTGAAAAATTAGTCGATATAAATATCTTAGAATTCGATAAAATGGATAAAATCGATAAAATCGATGAGATTTGTCACTAATGTTATTCCTATGTAAAAAGAAAACGTTAATTCCTCGGTAAGAATTGCAGCTGAAATCTCAAATTTAATTTTCGTACATAGATTAGAAATTCTAGCACCTACTGATTACCAAAAGTTGTCCAAAAAAATTCTTAGAACTCGAAAAATAGCGTTTGAAAATTTACTTACTTACTTTTCAAACCCGCTTATCCGTTAGGGTCGCGAGGGCAGCAGCCCTATGGAGGATCTCCAGCGATCGCGATCTTCCGCCA
>JAHWFO010079806.1:0-10143 GCA_023313115.1 Rhysida immarginata | reverse complement strand
CTTAGAATCACCCATACTAACTCCCCTAGAAGTTTGTACAATGAATTCTGAGAAGCCCTGTGTGCATGCATTGACGCAGAGATTGAACTCATTGCACCATAAACTTCATGCCTTTGAGTTCCAAGAAGTCCGGTCAGAATGCATTTCCTTGTCAAAGTGACATTAATCCTCATTCACAAATTGATTTGGATGGAGACTTAAGTTTTTTAATCAGTTGGTCAATCTTTTGAACAAATGAAAGTTTAACTTGGTTTTAAGCGATTAATCAACATTTTCTCTGTTAAGCCATTAATCAACCAATTTAAATCAACATTCATAAATTTTGTTTCTTTGAAATTTTATGATTTATTTTATGTCAGTTGATTCTGTGTCGTAATTTTAAGTTTGTGACTCATGTTACTGATTTACAGAATCTAAGGGCTATATCACTATTTGGCAAAAAGTGACTTACACTGGGGCTTAAGCCGACTTTGACAGCGTCGAAAGTCTACTAACCCGGGAGCCTTACCACTATTGGCCTAAACGCGACTCCACAGGCCAAGTCAACTTCGCGGATGTAAGCCACGAAAAAGGAGGCTTAGCGAGGAGAGTCCAATTCGGCGTTTGGTAGCTATCGGAGCAACCAAAATGGCAGACTCACATTGCATAGTGGAAAAATGCCACGTGTTAAGCACTTTCATCTGCGCTTCGAATAGTTAATATAGGATAGGATGAGTATTATTAATGATGCACACCATCTTAAATTCAAGAAACGCTATATTTCCTTCAAATATACTACAAAAAAAATCCTCTGTAGATCCGTAAAATCTGTCATTGCGTGTCGATGCCTCCCCCCTTCACCCAGCATGTTTGCTCTTCTCCCGGTCAGCTCTGCTCTGCTCGCTTCGCTAATTGCAATTTCTCTACTGTAATTGTAGTGCACGTTTTACAATTTTTATTCCAAAAATAAAAAGCAAAAAACATTATTTATTATATTACAGTAACAATAAATAAAAATGAATGTTCACAATATACCTAAACAGCAGTATAAATTCATAAGTAAACACAATAAATTGAATACTGACACAGGCTGCAACTTAATTACATTATTGAATTATTATTATTATTATTATTATTATTATTATTATTATTATTATTATTATTAGGTACTGTGCAAAATTACGCTCCGTTTATGAAGAATTTCTCAAGGGAACAGTGTTAAATGCGCAAACAATGTCACAGTTAAATTGAAGGATCTTTTATTAAATCTTAACATCAATTTTCTGTTTTCCTAATATTCGAATTACAATAGGAAAAAATAATAAGCAAAAAATGTTGCCCCCCATCACAATTGCACAAGCTTTTCTGATAAAATAAATGCTGTTGTTACATATGTTTCTAATTAGATATGATCATTAAAAAATTTAGGAATTGTGCAAAAACCTATTTTATAATAAAGAAAAATTAGAAAATTTGACAAGGGGTGAACCTAAAGAAATCTTAAAATATTTCTTAAAAAATTTGATTTACAGATACAGTTTATTTATAAGAAACTTTTCTGCGTTCTCAGGGAAAAACTGATTAAAATAAATAATAATGAAATAGTTAATCACTTATTGAAATACTATATTAATATATAAAATCGGATATAATTCAAAATTAATAAAATAATACAAGCAAAATTTATTCACAACATACAATGAAATCTTTATCAAAAATGCATTTGTTTTCCCATACTTTCATTATATATTGTAAAATGAGAATTTGCCTGTATTAATTTATTACATTGTGAATTATGTCTGATATTACTGTATATGGAAATATAGTACTTCAATTTATATATCTGCAGATTAATATACGAATTATTAATTAGTTTATGGGAAAATAGTTTTTATATCTGTTAAAATTTTGATTTCCCGAGCAAAAAAAAAAAAGCATCAGAAACAACTTTTTTTTTTTTTTTTTTTTTTTTTTTTTAACATTGCTCTGGGAAGGTGACATAAAAAACATGTGTCCAACACATGTGGACCTCGGCCATATAACCATTGCCATGACTACCTCATGCTTTCCCTTGAACACGCCTACAAATTTGCGTCACTTCCATCTTACAACTCGCTTGAGAGGCGATTCATTTGAGCTGGTATCTGTAGGGTAATAGTGTTACGGCTCGACCATTAAGCTGACTTTACGCGTAAGCTTACGTATGTAAGCTCACTTTACTGCCCTAACGGAGCCGCACAATAGTGATCCGGGCCTAAATCGTCTTTATTGCGGAAGCCCACAAATGGATTGTCTTAACATGAATTCTGCCTCTTGGCTTCTTACATCATGTACTTTAGAGAAAAATTCATCTTCGATTTGTTGGTGCAAATTGAGTATTTTTGGTCACGCCAGAGTCTTCTCATGAAAGTTGAACTTCTATCAACTTTTCTCTTATCAACAGTTGCAAATTTCTATTTTCCGAACTTTTTAAAATTAAATATCTCCATTGCCTATGGCCCATTGCACATAAAATTTTGTGCATAACCATCTTTAATGCCCTATCGAATGAAAAAGGTTCAGCTTTGCAATGTGCTTACAGGATTCAAAATGTTCCTTCGTTAGCACTGGCACTAATAAACAGGGTGCTTCTGAGCGGTCTGTACAAACTTTCAGGATATGTTCCAGGGACCAAAACAAACAGAAAATATCTTATAAACATGGGGTTGAAAACACTTCTTTCTAGAGTTATAACGGTTTGAAGGCATCATCTTGTAGAAGAAGATTTAAGACAATTTAAAGAACCGGCGGCCATTTAGAGCATTTGCTCTAGCATTTGCCTTGTTATTGTTATATCTGTTATAGTTTCAACCTGTTATAGTTCTAGAAAGAAAGCGTTTTCGGCCCCATGTTCATATATCTATTGCTTGTTTTAGTCCCTTTAACATATCCTGAAAGTTTGTGCAGACCATTCAGAAACGCCATGTGTAGGCCGACTAAGCATCAGCTTAGGATGCAATATTGAACCTTGCCTATGGAGCAAAAATGACTTGTCTGGAGCGAGTCCTGCTTCTGCTTCATATTATGTTGCATAATCACAAAAAAGAAAAGAAAAGAGCATATCTGAATACTTTTGTATTTTCACATAAATACTTTTATTGGAACCATTTTTAATCCAGGTTAACTCAAATTGTCAGATAGCTATTATTTGGTATAAAATTGTGATATGTAATATACCCACCTAGGAAATTAGCTGCATACAATATATATAAAAATTTAATGTAGAAACTGCATTTAAACATAAAATGTACCCATGGGAATTAACATTTTAAATATACATTTATTTTCAGAGGGAAATATTACAAGCCCAACATGGTAAAAGATTTGAAAAAATAAATTAAAAAATTCTTTTAATTGTAACAAAATTTACAAATTTACCAAAATATAAAACCATCCCCTGAATTTAAAATAATATAGCTTGAAATGGCGTAATTGAATTTCATAATAATGACACTGGAATGACATCATCAAACAGTGGATTGAAATATATCATTTTCCAGTTCATCATGATGAAAGATTAATCCAAACTGTGAAAACATGTGCACAAAAGTTCCAGATTCCTTGAAAGGGTGAAGTGACAAAATAGAGACTTGGGACATACAGCATGACTTGAGACATAAAAATAGAATATTAGAGAATTATCCTGATGGCTTTGATAAAGGATAGTCTCTATCCGAAATGTCAGCTTTTTATTTTGTTTTTGATTAATTATTTTTGTTTATTATATCTTATTTGTTATTCATTTTGTATTTTTAATTAATAACTATTATCTAAGAGTGCTTTCAAAGTATTCCCATTTTTGAATGCAACCCTTATAGTGCAAGCACTAAAAATCTTTTTCAGGTCATTAGTCAGTTGTAGATCATAAGCAATACTGATAAATTTTATTTTTATTTAAAAGAAGCTTATGCCTATGGTATAAGGTGTCGACAGAGATAGCTGAAAAGCCATTCAACCTTGCTATAGATTTAATGGTACTCAGTTCAGTTTGGTACCTTAGGTCTGATAAAAGAATATTAAGAAGGTAGCTGATCATTGTATGAAAGGAGCCATGTTTATGGCAAGGACAGTGAACGGGATAGTTTGCAATATAGCAATGATTGTTGGTAGGTTTTTAGATAAATGTCGAACTTATTATTAACACTAATAATGCTTACATTTTACCTCTCTGAACTTCCTGAGTGAATTTGATTGTAGGAACCTTGTTATTTAATTGCTGAGAAAAGAATTAATATCACATTGATTGGTATCAAAACCAGCAAAGATGTCTATGCCATATATTTTTCAATATACGAATTATTTATTACATCACATTTTATTATAATTTTTGGCAAATTGCAATTAATTAATATGTAGTCAAACTTTTTTATATTTTTTAGATTAGTTATTGAATATACACTTAATGGCCAATTTATTATGACCACCTCTTTTAGTACTAACAAGGACCCCACATACACTTGACTCACTGAATTTGATAAAAGAAATTCTATGAATAGCTTTCACCTACTGTAAATCCTCTACTATAATGCGAATAATTTTGGCCTAAAAAAAAGCACCTAAATTTGTTGGATCGTATTCTACAAAAGAATTAATATCAGCCCTGCAACGACTGACTGCAGCCGGAGGAGGTTTTGTCCGGATGAAATTACTGTGTAATATACATTAATTATGTTGCATATACAGTGACCAGTTCATAATACAATAAATTAATTCACTTTTTATTTGAATTTCTCGTCGCCAACATGTAATAAGAAAATAATTTCTCGTCGCCTACAAGAAAGCTTATGCAGTCAAGTTATGAAAAATGTTAAAACTGAATAAAGTTTACAGGATTTTTCATTAAGAAATTCAATGTTCTGTTAATTTTTTGTCGATGTGTGAGTGGGAAAGCTTTCCCTATCATTGTAGGCTTCAAACTAAAGATGATCACGTTATTTTCCCTGACCATCAGCAGCAAAAAAAAAAAAAAATCTATCTTGATAGATTATTGACATTTTTCAAATTTTCATTCCTATTTCGTATTTTCACATAAATTTACAGTGTATTATACAGTAAATTAATTCATTACTTTTTTATTCGAATTTCTTCCGTAATTTGAAACTAACTTCACCCAAAGATTGCTATATTTGCAAACTGCCTAAAAGATAAACTAAAGCCAAAGAACGTAAATGTAAAGCCTACAAGATATCGAAAGCTTATGAAAAATGTTAAACTCAATAAAGATTACTTGATGTTTTATTAAGAAAATTGATGTTCTGTTGTTTTTTGTCGATGTGTGAGAGCTAAAAAGCTTTCCTTATCAATTTAGAGCTGTAAACTTTCAATGATTTTAATGGGGGAAATGTCCCAAAATAAATTGAATTTTGGTGAATTTAAACTTTATATAATTTTGAACAAAGACAAGAAAATTCAGTTACATGCATTTTTACATTTCTATATTTATTTGTAATAAAACTTTCGATTTTAGGGCTATAAACTTCCAAGTTGCCTCGGCGAAGTGGAGGCAGTTGCTTTTGTCGAAGTTGCTTTCTGTGCTGATGATATTCACATGAATTTACCGTATATTATACATTAATTACATTGCATATTCAGTGTCTAGTTCATTATACAGTAAATTAATTCACTTTTTATTCGAATTTCTCTTCGACAACAGCTATCGTAATACGAAACTAAATTATTTCAAAGATAAGGCAAGAAAGTTCAGTTACATGCATTTTTACATTTCTACATTTATTTGTAATAAAGCTCTCGATTTTAGACGTTTTCTAGATATTTCAACAAAATGTCTAAAATCGAAATTTTCAGATTACTTTTGGCTAGATAGTGTACATTAATTACACAGCATATACAGTGTCCAGTTCATTACACAATAAATTAATTCACTTTTTATTTGTATCATAATATACATTATTGGTAATTATGCAGTATATACAATAATTTAAATTACCGGTATATTGTCCCAAAAGTATACAAATAAATGTAGAAATGTAAAAATGCATGTAACTGAACTTTCTTGTATTGGTTCAAAATTATATGAAGTTTAAATTTGCCAAAATTCAATTTATTTTTGGGGCATTTCCCCTATTATAATCATTTTGGGTTACAAACGGGCACAATATGGTGAGTCATACCATAAAATCTTTGGAAGGACCTCTTCAAAGACACAGATGAATCAGATTTTGAAGGTTTTTAAATTGTTAAGATCCAGATTATTTAAAAATGCAATAATAAAGAGTTTTTTCCTGTATATTTTTGCACATTTTATTTCTTGCGAGGAGTCAAAAATGGGGATCGCATTATACAAGAGGATAGCATTTTTGCTGTTTTTTGGGCTGAAAAAGTGGAATCGCATTATACAAGGGGACACATTATAGTAGAAGATTTACGAGTAATTAAATACCCATGCAAAGGCACTACTCAAATTTTTTTTAGAAAAAAATCATGAAGTTTATCATCAATGTGAGCAATTTATAAATACCTTTAAAATTGAACCATTTTTATAGCTGTATGTTCCATGGTCTAACTTGCAATCTTTCTCAACTCATTTGCTGAATGAGTGTCATGGATGTCAGCATTTGAAAGAATTGGACTCCGAAAGAAATTGTATAGTGAATCATCAATTCTGTTATTTTCTGAATCATATTCATGGTTTTCTTGCATTGTTTTATTGTTATCTCTGATAGGTTCTTCATATAATATAATGTATTCTGTTATGCTGTGGTTACTTCATTATTTGTGCCAAAAAGTGAATTATCATTTTGTTCTGAAGTTAGCAGCTGCTCCAATATATTCTCCATGCCATTTAACATATTTGTGAAATTTTCTTCATGAATGCCAGATTAAAGTTTGGTCAGAATCTCTGTAGGAAGATTTGTACAAAGACCCGCTTTGGGTTTTATTCCAAATAGGGCTTTACAAGGCTCCATTTTTATAGTTTCATGATAATGTAGTATTCATACTCCACTGTATAAACTTTATTTCCAAATTTCATTTGGAAAAATTATTGTTCTCTCATCCATACTACTAAAGAATTTTTAAGCATTGTATTGCTCTTTTCCACTCATCCTTGACCCTTTGGGTGTTGAGGCCTTCCATTCATTAAAACTAAATCTGGCCAAATGGTAGAAAGCTCTTTGATTATTTCAGCTGTGAATTTCCTTCCATTATTGGAATGTACAAGGGGCGATTGATAAATAAGGTCTCCATGGCTGTAACTTTTTTATTTGTTAACCGATTTTCAAAATTCTTTTTGTATCTGTTACTTACATTTGTCCTCTATGTAATGCACTATTCACTTTTCGACATAGTCCCCATTCCTTTCCAAGCATTGCGCCAATGCGTGACTAGTTGGGTGAACCTGTCGGAGAGGAATTCTGGAGTTGTTATCGACACCAGGATTGAATGGCAGCGTTTACCTCTCCGTCAGAACCAACTCATGTCCCTTAAGGGGCTCTTTCTTCTTTGGGAAATGGTGAAAGTCGCAATGTGCAAAGTCTTTCATTTTTGAACTGCAATTCTCTGGTGTGTGGTGACTCGTGTGTGGGCGGACATTATCGTACTCCAGAAGAGGGTCCAAAGCTGCCATTCAATCCTGGTGTCGACAACAACTCCGGAATTCCTCTTCGACGGGTTCACCCAACTAGTCACGCGTTGGCGCAATGCGTGGAAAGGGATGGGGACTATGTCGAAAAGTGAATAGTGCATTACATAGAGGACAAATGTGAGTATAAGATACAAAAAGAATTTTGAAAATCGGTTAACAAATAAAAAAATTACAGCCATGGTGACCTTATTTATCAATCGCCCCTTGTAAAACACGTGGAGCACGATACTCTAGAAAAATGTTTAGCAAATGTTGAGCTACTTCCAATCCTCGAAGTAAATGAAATTTTATCAGATGTTCTTGATAGTGCATGATGAATCTGTAATTCCTATCTGGTAAACTCTGATAATCAACAAGATCTACCTGACCTCTTTGATCCATGTCACTTACGGTAATAGGTCTACTGACAATTGCTTTACCAGTCTCCTTTCCTTTTAGCTTCTCTATGCACCTTTCGCATTGTTTTATAAAATCGGAAACAATTTATCATGGAATGTTAACATAGTTTTCCATTACTTTCTTGTGGGTCATTGTGTCCAGTAGACAGATGATATACCACGAATAACAGACATAGCAGATTCTTTTGTTGCCATAAATTGACCATTTTTTGTCACTACTTGCATTACACTTGGATCAATTTGATATAAAGTACTTGCTCTTAAGAAGATATTCTTGTCTGCTTCTTTTAACACCAGTTCTGTTATCACTGAAAAGATTTATGACAGATTGTTCAAATTCATGACTCCTTAAAGTATCACATTCTCTTACAGCATTTTCTAAATTCACCATTTTTGGGATAAGTACAATAGCATCCAAATGTAACTGGCAAACATAAGTTTGGGCCATAAAAGAAAATGAATCGACTTACAAGCAGCCGAAATCGCCGTTTTCACGTTTTTTCGTTTCACCTTTTCCCCATTCTGCAATCGGAAAATTATACTGATTATTTAGTTTAAATCAATTATATACTTTTCATCAGTAAATAAGAAATTAATTAGTTAGTTTAAACTAATTTATTATAACTCTATCTAAATATTTAAAATAAATTGAATTCGGATGAGTTATTTCAGAAAATGTTAGGGTTGGAAAGCTTCGGAGACAAAAGGCAATCACGTGGCTTAGAGATTTTCCCTTTGCTTACACTTCGATAAAATTTGCAACTGCAGGCAAATAAACACTGGGTAGAGATTGTACTGTACTTGTGATATAAACAGATGTACGAAAAAGATAAACAGTTAAATCACCGATTGAGCTTTCGTACACATTTTTTCTGAACTACTTCAGTCACGTGATTCTTGATCTTTTTGCTTGGGAATCAGTATGAACGTTCGTTAACGATCGATCACCGTCGAGTGTGATTTTATTATCAATGATCAATAAAACTTCGTCAGTATGTGATTCATTAGGGCATAGAAACCTTAACATATCCAGCTGTTTACTTTAGCATAATCCATGCGTAAGATTCATGACGCAAAATCGCTAAACAGACACTAAAGTAAAATTGTAAAATTGCCGACACATCGGAGCATTATCCCTAATGAAAGCAAGCAAATTTTGTTCTCATCACAGCTTAATAAATTTTATTGATGCGTATTTCTGTAGATAAAACACGATGGCCTATGAATTGATGGTTTTAAATTAACGAGTCTTTATTCAAAAAAAAAAAAAGCCAACAGGCAGCGTATTTCATGTTTCTCCTGAAAGACAAATTTCGTTTCTCGTTTTCAATCACATGCGGGCTGCGGGAGTTGGCCTTTGCGATGTAGCTGTCTGTTAGGCACAGTTAGCTAAAAGGGAACAATCGTTCAGTAAGGGGTTCATAGTGCTGTTTCTATCGATAAAATTGGTAGAGACTTTACAACACAACAAAGGGAGAACAGAGTTTCCGACTAGTTTCGCCATTTATTCCCGGCTTTATCAAGGATACACACAAGAGGACATAAGCCTTTATATACAGAAAATATTGTACAGAATGTGAACATGATTGGATGAAGAAATAACAAATAGTAAATAATATAAATTGTACAGTGGCGACATTGAAAGGAGAATGGTTGGATAAGGAACCAATAACAATGAAATTATAAGGAAACCTTGAGAGGAAAATTAATTGAAATATAAAGGAAAAAATGTCATAACCCAAACAAAATTGAAAACTCGGACCTAGAAGAAGACTCATCCGGAGTTAACGTAAACTAAGGTATTAATAAAAAATGGAAAGGAAAGTAAATATACAAATTTGAAAAATTACCAGATATCGGATAAAGAATTTAAAATTGAATAAATATCAAAAACGGTTTGGCAATTGAGGAGGTGATCTGGAGAGGAGATTTTAGCTTTAAAGATCTCAATGGCTTCGAGAGTGGCAGTCTTGAATGGGTCGTTGCATAGATGCAGAATGGTCATGATTTCACTTTGTTCTTTGGGGGCATGTCCCGTGCGGGCAAGGTGGATCGCGTAGTGTGAATTATTATCTTGTTTCTTGTAGGAGTCCATGTGTTCTTTAAATCGTTTATTGAAATTGC
>JAHWFO010079805.1:0-17664 GCA_023313115.1 Rhysida immarginata | reverse complement strand
TTTGAAAATCTTTCATAACCTCGGAGGAGTTTGAGTTACAGACAGACGGACAGACAGACACGTTTCCCCACACTGATAGCATAAGGCACCTTTCGGTACTTAATAAGGTGAGCATTGGGAAACATAGGTTTAGTTCATCACTGAGCCTGCTTTGTAAACTTGTAAGTGGTTCAGAGTAGACCGCATTTTGAATAGTAACTGCAGCACCTATTAGAGCGAAATCGTGCAAACCATTGAATATTCAGTTCATGTTGCGCCACTTTTAGTGCTCCGTTTTTCCAATTTCCACCACATGCACAACGTGGTAGCAGATGTCTCAAGTGTATACGGAAGCCCGCCAGGGCATTAGGAAACCAAAAAGCAGCATTTTTTAGTCCTTTCCAGTAATATACACACACGGCCAATGAATTAGAAACCTTCGTTCAATATGGTATTGACCCTCCTTTGCCTGTAATTACAGAACATACGCGGTTTGGCATGGACTCTACAAGGTGTTGCAATGCAAGTAAGGTAATCGCAGACCATGCATTCGTCAGAGATACCTTCAGGTCCTGCAGAGTAGACGGAAGCGGATGCCTTCGACGAATGTCTCTTTCCAACATGTCCCGAACATTCTCGATCGGATCAAAATCCGGACTTTGCGCTGGCACATGTTACAACTCGGTGTCATGTTCAGAAAACCACTCCTCAACAATCCTTGCTCGATGGACTTGATCTGCAACAATGTTGAGGTAGTCTTTGGCTTTCACCCGACTATCAAGGAATATAAGGGGACCCTTGCCATACCAACAAAACATGGTCCATACCATGACACCTCCTGCAGCTTGAACTGTGTTCACAACACGTGAGGGATCCATCGCTTCGTGGGGCTGCCACCAAATTCTCTGCCGGCCATCGGTGCAAAACAATGTAACGTGACTCGTCCGACCACATTACCTTTTTCAATGGTCTACTGTCCAGTCACTTTCCGGTTTGTTGCTGACACCAGGTGCTTCCCATCCCTATTCGCTTCAACTCTCGACGCATTGGGATGATCCTTCATTGAAGTCTGCCGTCAGTTGTTCCACAGTAGAACTTCGGTTTTGCCGCACAATCCGTCTCAGACGACGTCGGTCCCTGTCTGTGTTGATTGTTTTTGATCCACAATTCTACCGTTTCGACAACTCTTGTGGATTCCGTTTCCACGCATTGAACACCTTGGAGATCTGACCTTTTGAGATACCGGCCAGTTGTACTGTCCTGGAAATGGTAGCTCCAGCTATACGGGCTCCCACAATGACTCCTTTTTGGACTTGACTCAGGTCTGCTGTTTCCCCATTTTGCTCAACTTGAGCAGCTGCAGCTTGGAATGAGCATGTACCTCACATGATTGCATTCATTTGCTTATCAAAATTGTTTCTGACCCGTGACCCGGCTTTACATGTCAGTACAGTAATTCATCACGGGTTTCTAATTCATAGGCCAGTGTGTGTAAGAGGGCCATTCAAATTTGACCAATTTCATTGATAGAAACAATACTAAGGACAGCCATTTTGTTGATCTAAACTTTCATTGTTGGGATGGCAACAACCGCCTCTCATGCAAATGCAGCACCACTCATGGCAACCGATTGCTTGTTTAAACAAAATAGCAAACAGCGATGTGTTGACCAAAGTGAAACAACGAATAATCATCAAGTTTCTCCACAACGAAAGTGTGGAAGCAACAGAAATCATTCGTCAGAGACTTTGAAGACAGTTCACCGAGTCATGTTTGTCTCGATCTTCCGTCTTTGCTTGTTGCCAAAAGTTTGAAGAAAGGCGAGAATCCATCGGCAATGAACCTCATAAGGCAAAGCCAGCAACTGCTGTCAATGATGGCATCATCGCACGAACAAATGAGCTGATAAGGGACAACAGGCGGATTTATGTCCGAGAACTGGCTTCAATGCTAAACATCAACTCTCCGAGGATCACAAAACCACCCGGGTGGAAATCTGTTCCATGCTGCTGCAGCGATAGGACAGGGAAGGTGACGGCTTCCTAAGGCGTATTGTGACCACCGACAAGACATGGATTCAAGATGACACCGTCGGCAACGAAAGTGATGGACATTAAGGGTAGCATTCAAGTCGATTATCTGGAAGAACGTCGAAACATAAATGCAGTGACATGTTGAGGACGTCCCTGAAGCCATCACTAAGGAAATAGCGACCAGGACTCCTTACCAGTCGTGTTTGGTTCCTGCAAGACAATGCCAGACCACACGCAGCCAAACTGACTATGCGCACACTGACGGAACTCAAATGAGACATCTTACCACATGCTACGTACAGCTCGGATCTCCCCCCTTGCGATTACCACCTATTTGGACCATTGAAGAAGTTGTTGGGAGGGCAAAGGTTCGGCTCCAGAGAAGTGAAAAACAGTGTCCTCACGTGGTTTCGACATCAGCCTGAAGATTTCTACAGAAGATCGTGAAATATGCCAGAAACTCGTCATCACTATTTGAGCGGGCCTTCGGGAGGGACGGTCTTCTGCCAAATTGTGCAGAGTAGAACGGAAAGTCACTGCAGTCAATCACGCACGTCCAACCAAATCAGAGTCACAGTCACACCACATCATTTCGGACCATCCGCAATAGTCTTCTTGTCGCGGGTTCCTTTGGCAAAACTGACATTAACATTTTTCATGCTACGAGAAATGAATGGGGGTGTTTAGTGGATAAAAGTTTACCTGTCCGTCGAAAAACCTCAACCAGGCCGTCCTGGTCCATTTTGAACCATTTACTCAAAATGCTTTACATGGTCCTCTCTTTCTTTGCAGGATGAAGAAATCAGTGTCTGCGGGACTGTTGTGCCTCTTTGGGGTTATTATATTGGGTGTAGCACATGGCAGACCCCCTACTGAATGTATCTGCCCGGCCATCGCCTGCCCTCTTTATCTGGTGGTATTAAACTGCGAACCTGGCTTTGTTGCCCAACCGGACCTGGACTCGAACGGCTGTTGTTGCTGCTGCCAGAACAAATGCGTCCCGACTGAAACTACAGGTGAGTTACACATGCGCGTCTTCCGTTCCTGTGGTCGGAATCTTATTTGGTATGCACTACCCAACAATAATGGATCAGACTGTTCCAAACAATGGTCCTGTGGTATGCCACAGTTAAGTCAACCATCATCCTGGGCTTCCCATAAACAGGACTGCGATGCAGTGCCAATCTGGGTATACGTGACCATGACTTTTGTAAATGGACATTTGAGCGGATGATATCACAACTGAGAGTTCCGGGAACGAAATACAGGTAAAGGCGCCAATCCATTTCTGTACAGTCCAGTTATAAGCGTGCATGCCTTGTTTGCAATGTGTGCAGTTCCTTCTGTAGAGTTTTGCCTGTTGGAAGTTCACTATTGGTGTCCTGGGTAGCATTCTGGTACTTCAATGGCCATTATTGGAGGATAGTGCAGGTCCATTGCAGGTTGGTATTCTAATTAATGACATATAATTTCTCTTTTCTAAAGTCTATGTCTGAAGAGACTCAAGAAGAGGATGAGTGCGGACCAACTGAGTTTATGATAGGACACATGCCCCACTGCACTGACAGCATGCACTTTTGACAGTTTATGGAATAAACTCTTATAAAGCATAAACGACTTTGTTTTCTTATGCCATAGAACATTCAGGGTCGGGACACATTAATATGACCACCTCTCCTCGAACATGTTGGAACGTCCCATGGTATGCAGATGAAAAATCATTGCATATCATTAAAAGCTGACAATGTCGCCGTCATGGGCAGAGCAAGTGACCTGTCGGACCTCCAAAAGGGGATGAGCATTGGCTATCGGGCCAAGGGGGGCAGCATTTCAGAAACGGCCACCTTTATGAACTGCTCTAGGGCTGCCGTTGTGAAGGTGTACCGCGACTGGACGAACCAGACAGTTTCGAGCAAACGAAGAGGTAACTGTGGGGCCACTAGGCGTGTCTGCACCAAGATAGTGCAAGATCCCTCTTGAGGTTGAGGCTCCGGAGCAGGCGTATGGTAACAGCACCCATGTTGACGCCTGTGCATCGCCGAAGACTCCTCCAATTCGCAATGGACTATCGCCATTGGACCTCGGCCGAGTGGCAAGGGTTGCTTTCTCTAAAGAGTCGCGGTTTCTGGTGAACAGAGTGGACGGACGATGGAGAATTCGCCGAGAAGCATCTGAGAACAGGCATCCCGACACCATCGTTGGCAGACGATAGGCTAGAGGGGGAGGTGTGACTACTTGGGGGATGTTTTCGTGGTATGGTCTGAGTCTACTGAGAACAGCGTTTCCTCAAGGTGATGGCACCTTTCAACAGGAAAATGCTCCCTGCCATACTGCCAAAATTGTCCACAACTGGTTCGAGGAGCATGAGGATGACTTCAAGCTACTCCCATGGCCACCAAACTCCCCGGACCTCAACCTCATTGAACATTTGTGGGACCATCCCGGTAAGGTGGACCCTCCATCACGCACGGTGATGGAATTAAGGGATGCACTGATCGCCGAATGATCCCAGATACCTGCAACCACCTTCCGAGGACTTATTGACTCTCTGCCACGTCGACTAGCTGCTATGCTTGCCGCCAAAGGTGGATATTCCGGATACTAGCAGGTGGTCGTAATAATGTGTCCCGACCCAATACAGTAACATGATCAAAAGTATCCTGAAACGCCATGGTACATTGAGAAGCTGAAACTATAACATTGAAGCAAAAGACTTTGAGCTGAAGATCTTTGAACATGATGAAGTAGAGCAGTTGCATTTTTGGTCAATTCTGCACGAAAAGAAAAAAATTGGTCTTGGATTAGCAAAATGGTAAAGTGCTTGACAATTGCTAAGGAACATGCGCATGGGGCGCTGAAAAATAATGCAGGACGCGTCAAAGCATTGGTTGATACTCTGTTGTTCGATTTGCATAATATGAATAAAAGTCACGGGTCCAATGAGCTGTGGTTCATTGAAAATTAGTAGCCGTGGAGTGTTACAGCAAATACACGTGCAGGTGTTTTGCAAACATTACTGTAAATGTTCAGTCCCGCTATCATATATCGTCTGGTTCGAGGCAGGGCAAAGTGTGGCTGAAGTTGCGCGAGCAATGGGCGTTGCGAAAAGTGTTGCTTCTCGTTCGAAAACTGCTGCTGCCACCAGAGAATCAGCTTTACGTGTGCATAGGAGTGGTCGTCGATAGAGCACAACCGCTCTGGAGGACCGTAGCATAGCCCTTCAGTAAAAAGAGGAAGAAATCAGACACTCGCACAGATAGCCGCAGATCTTGCCGCTGCTACAGGCACTCGTGTTTCTGACAGAACCATTTCCCGTCGGTCGAATGATGTTGGGTTGTATGCACGGAAGCCTCTCAAATGCATTCCACTATCTCCGCTCCAACGACGGAAGAGATTAGAGTGCAGTATATACCGTATAAGATAGACCATCTCACCTATACCTTACTGGAATATTCAGATTTCCCAATTCGTGCAAGGTTTTCGAAAAAACAGGGTGTACTGCGACTTTTGACTCACTCTGTACATCATTTTGGGATAAACAGCTCTAAAAACGTAGGCCTATGCAATATGGACCATGTGATCTCCAGTTTCAATTAACGGATTGAAAACTATTTATTAAAAATGAAATGTTTCACTATATATATCAGCTAAATACATCCGTGTCAAATTATGTTCATCACCAATCCAACCAATGAGGAAATCCAATTTCCCTTTGCCGATTCACTTTTTACCGGTACTCTTGTTGGATAGTTTCCAACCTGAAATTACAGTTGAGTACATTTCCTTATTTGAGGTGACGATAAAAGCTCTTGCCCAAACTGAAGTTTTCCAGTTTATTCGAGTATCGACGGGGAGACAGCTAGATTCGTCGCAGTTCCAATTAAAGCAAAGCACCACAGGTAAGAAACGCATTTAGAATAAGGTGAGCACTGGGAAACATAGGTTTAGTTCCAGGTAAGTGGAGTATAAGGTATGCTCGATCGCGATTTCTATTGTGATAGGCTAAGCTCCGTGACGTCAGCCAGAGCCCGAATGCGTCTCTTGTTTTGCTTGAAACCTATGGAAAAACAGCGCAAATTTCCGTTTCGAGGCCTTTCACGAGCACTCGCTTAGGTTTCCAAGATTGATTCATTTCATAAGCAGTTCACGCATAGTTCAAGTAACGGAAATGATTTATATTACACGTTTAAAAAGTATATTATTGTTAAAATTACGTTTAAAACTATGTAAGGCATTGCACGATTGAATACCGAAAACGAAACTCCGGGATGCATTAAGCCAAGAGCACGTAGGGAAGAGCTCTTTATGAGCCGATATAAGTGGCTTCAAATTCATCATAAGAATCAAATACTTTGTTTATTAACGACATAAAACAAGCAACATGTTGATGGAAGGCTCTTCATTGCAAGAAAACGAACAAACTTACAACAATAACAACGACTTCATACAGAAACGCAAAACTATCATGGCGCCATCTCTTGGCAATAAGCGATGACAATGAAGCACTTCTCCAACACAAAAACAACAACATTGATAATGATAATAAGGAAAATATGCAGAATATGGAGGAAATAAAAGAAGTATTAAATTGCGTTTTAACATAACCCCCACATATGTGGAGAAATTGTTTTTTCCGTGAATTTGAAAGGGACGGGTTTATATATAGTTTGCATCGGGAATAATAATACGGTATTGGCTGAAAAACAAGAAGAGAACAAATGAGATTAATTAGAAGATATGTTGGGATAGGACAGGATGAGGACAAATAGGAAATAATAAGAGGGCGGCGAGAAAAATGTTATAGGATGAAACATATGAAAGTGAAATTATAAAAACGTTTAGGAATGATAGGGTGCCTAGCAAAAAGATTTCGTAAAATTCCCTGAATTTTCCTTGATTATTCCTGATTATCAGCAGACAAAAAAGGGGGCTGTCATGAAAGAATATTATTGACATTGTTCAAAATTTTTGATTTTATGATTCCCTGACTGTTCCCGGTTTGAAAAATAAAAATTCCCTGACCATTCCCGGTCGCTAGTCACCCTGTAAAATAGTCCCACATGTAAGAGCATCGGGTCAAAGGTAGAAAAATATGAAAGAACATTGAAAAGAAGAAATAAAAGATAAAAAAGAAAGAAGAAAAGGGGCCCATAGGGCTTGCGACAAATTAAGGAATAGCTGAAGTTGGAAAGGGACATGGGAAAGGTAATGAGGGAATGGTGCCTTTGCTAAGGTTAATGCCATTAGGGGTGAGGGAATTGAATTTCCAAATAAGAAAAGACTCTGATTGCTTTCTCTCTTTTTTGTTATGGAAGTTACTACGAAGAATATAAAGGCTGATGGCCTGTACAGAGTGGCCAGGGGAATTAAAGTGTTTAGCGACAGGGGTGTCAGCATTGCTAAGGATGTCGAATTTATGTCCGGCAAATCTGGCACGTATGGTATTGCCTGTCTCGCCGAGATACTGTTTCTGGCATACCTTGCAATGTAACAGGTAAATAAGATTGTGAGAAGTGCAGGTCAGGTTCTGGTTAATTTTGAAAGTAAAGGAGGAAGCACTGCTGGAAATGGAGGTAGCAGGGTTAAGAAAATGAGATTATCCCTTAGTGGAAGTGCGTGGTTTAGTAATAGCAGCATGGACCAGAATATCTTTAAAATTAGATGTCTATTTAAAAGAAACTTTAGGTGGTTCTGGTAGAATGGAATGGAGAAGAGGAGAGTTGTCAATTATATGTTGATGTTTCCTTAGGATATTTTTAATACTATTGAGAGTTGGATGATAAGGAAGAACTAACGTAGGTGTGGCCATGGCTGGAGAAGGTTTAGGATTGTTGATAGAACAGGAATTGCGATGCTTATAGATAGAAGCGCGTATGACAGATTTGGGGTAGCCTCTTGCTTTAAGGGAGTGAGTAAGGGCGTTAGCATGGAAGTCCTTGTCAGACTGACTAATGCATATTCTATGAATGCGAGTTAACTGACCTAAAGGGATGTATTTATTTATTAATTATTTATTGTATTCCAGGGTTCTTGTGTCTCGTCCTTCTCTTAATATATATCCGTTCAAAGGATTGTTGATCTATTTGAGTGACGCATTGTAGCCATTTCGACGATGGCTTCACCAGGCAGATGCTCAGTCCATGATGTTAATGCATAAAGCGAAGTTTGTAATCCTTTTTAAAATATTTTATTTTATTTCTCCATGGATTATTTTTGTTTCATATTTCAACTGTGTAATGTGTTCCAAGCATTATTAAAAATCGTCTGCAAAGTTTGAGCTGATTTTTTTTATTTTAAAGCATGTGCGCCTATGGAGAGTTTACATTTTTCGGGCTCTGGCTGACGTCATCGATGCTCCGCCATCTGGTGAGCACCGGGAGAAACGGCCCGAACGAGCATACCTTATATTCTACTTACCTTGGGTTTAGTTCATCACTGAGCCTGCTTTATAAACTTGTAAATGACTCAGAGTAGACCATATTTTGTATGGTAACCCTGAACGGTAAATGCATCACTACCTCCCCATTAGAGCGAATCATGCAAACCATTGAATATTCAGTTCTTGTTGCGCCAATTTCCATCACAATTTTAATAAACGCATGCACAACGGATCATTTTTCGTTGCAGGCGGTAGCAGTAAACCAAAAAGCACAAGTTTTAGTCCTTTCTAGCATTATACGAGGGGCGTTCAATTTGACCCGAACATTATTTTTTGGGATGGCAACTACCGCCTGTATGCAAATGCAGCACCACTCATCCGGTTCCTTGTTTAAACAAAATGGCAGACAGCGATGTGTCGACCAAAGTGGAGCAACGTACACTGAGTGAGCATATTATTATGACAACCTTGTCAGTATCTCGTTGGGCCACATTTTGCCTTTAATACTGCGGTGATTCTTCGTGGCATTGATTCCACGAGATGTTGGAAGGTGGTGGGAGGAATCTGACACCATGCCTCATGGATAGAACTGTCTAGTTGTGCTAGATTGGGCGGTGGTGGATCCAGCCGTCTGATGGTTCGTTCGACTTCTTCCCACAAATGCTCAATTGGAATGACATCTGAGGATTGTGGGGGCCACCGAAGTGCTGGAAGTAGCCATCTCCATTGGGGTATGCCATCGACATGACAGGGTGGACTTGATCGGAGACGATACGGAGGTATACTGTGCTATCCAGACGTTGTTCGACACGTATTAACGGATCAAACGCATGCCAGGAAAACATTCCCCAGACCATAACACTGCCCGCACCGGCCTGAAAGGTTGTACTCATGCATGCGGGGTCCATGCTTTCGTGCTGTTTCCGCCAGATTCTCACGCGGCCGTCTGCATGATGTTACTGGAATCGTGACTCGTCAGACCACGCGATTTGTTTCCACTGCTCGATAGTCCAGTCTTTGTGCTCCTGAGTGAATTGGAGTCGTTTCCGCTTGTTGGCAGCAGACAGCAAAAGCGTGCGGGCTGGTCTTCGGCTTCCGTATCCCATGCGATGCAGTGTGCGGCGGACAGTGCATTCAGAGACCGTTTTGGAGGACCCCTGATTAAGGTGAGCAGTGATTTGATGCACAGTTGCCCTTCTGTTATCCTTTACCAGTCTTAACAGTCTCCGTTCTGTCCGATCATCAAGTATCCTGTTCAGACCCCGTCTTCCGGCTAACCGTCCAGTCTTTAAATACTTTAACGACAGCTGCTCTCGAGCACCCCACGAATGCTGCTGTTTCGCTGATACTCGCTCCATAGCTCCGAGCACCTACAATCGTCCCGCGTTCGAAGGCTGTTAAATGGCGTCGTTTCCCCATAGTTGAAGAATGGAACACGTCTACTGTTGTCAACGATACTCAGCTTTCCTTTTTATATTGGTCCGGCTCGCAAGCTACATTGTGGCGACGTCCATGCGCGCATTTGCATAAACATGCCAGGTGGTTATAATAATATGCTCACTCAGTGTATAATCATCAAGTTTCTCCACGTATAATCAACGAAGGTGTGAAAGCATCTGAAATTCATCAGAGACTTCAAAGACAGTACACCGAGTCATGTTTGTCTCGTTCATCGGTCTTTGGTTGGTGCCAAAAATTTGAAACAGGGCGAGAATCCACTGGCCAGCAACTGTTATCAATGATGGCATTATCGCACGAACAAATGAGCTGATAAGGGACAATAGGCGGATTCATGTCCGAAAATTGGCTTCAATACTGAACATCAGCACTGGCAATGCGGAGAGCATCATCCACGATAAGCTGAAATTCGATAAGATCTGTGCCAGCTGGGTCCCTAAGCAACTCTCTGACGTCTAACCATAAATGCACCCTACTTCTGTGACATGTTGAGGACGTCCTTGAAGCCGGCCCTCAGGAAAAAGCGACCAGGACTCCTTTCCAGTCGTGTTCATTACCACATGCGCTACATAGCCCGGATCTCTCCCCTTGCGACTACCACCTTTTTGGACCAATGAAAAAGTTGTTGGGTGGGCAGAGGTTCGGTTCCAATTAGGAAGTGAAAAATGCTGTCCTCACGTGGTTTCAACATCAGCCTCAAGATTTCTACAGTACCGGTATGCAGATGCTCCCAGAAAGCTGGAAAAACGTGTAGAGAAGCAAGGAGAGTTCTATGAAAAATATCGGATGTGTGTGGTTTTTTTGGTAGATTCCTGATTTTATAAAAAATAAAGCCCAGGTCAAATTTGAACGTCCCACGTATAACCAAAGATCATGAGACACGCCAGGAAGTCGTCATCACTATTTTGAGTGGGCCTTCGGGAGGCGATGGTCCTTCTGCCGAATTATGCAGAGTAGAACGGAAGATGACTGCAGTCAATGCTGGTAGAGACGATGGAAGGAGAAAGGATTATTGACATGAAGACCGAAAGTCACGTCCAATGAAACCAGAGTGGCGGGTTCCTTTGGCGAAACTAACACTAACACCGCGACACTTTTCATGCGTTTCCAATGATGCTAGGAAAATGCTGTTTAGAGAAATGAATGTTTACGTGTCCATCGAAAAACATCACCCAGCCCGCCCTAACATGCTTTACATGGCTCTATCTTTCTTTGCAGGATGAAGAATTCAGTGTCAGCGGGACTGTTGTGTCTCTTTGGGGTCATTATACTGACTGTTGCACATGGCGGTCCTCTGCCCGGCAATCGTCTATGCAATTGCCCGGCGGTCGTCTGTCCTATGGTTATGGCGAGTGTAATCTGCGGACCTGACTATGTTCTCCAACCGGCCCTGAACTCGGACGGCTGCTGTTGCTGCTGCCAGAGCAAATGCGTCCCGATTGAAACTACAGGTGAGTTACACATGCGCCTCTTCCGTTCCTGTGGTCGGAATCTCATTTGGTATGCACTACCCAACAACAATGGATCAGACTGTTCCCAACAATGGTCCTGTGCTATGCCACAGTTAAGTCAACCATCATCCTGGGCTTTCCATAAACAGGACTGCGATGCAGTGCCAATCTGGGTATACGTGACCATGACTCTTGTAAATGGACATTTGAGCGGACGATATCACAACTGAGAGTTCCCGGGAACGAAATACAGGTAAAGGCGGGAACGTTTCTGTAAAGTGTGTGCAGTTCCTTCTGTAAAGTTTGCCTGTTGGAAGTTCACTATTGATGTCCTGGGTAGCATTCTGGTACTTTCATGGCCATTCTTGCAGGGTAGTGCAGGTCCATTGCAAGTTGGTATTCTAACTGATGACGTATAATTTCTCTTTTCTAAAGTCTAAGACCAAAGAGACTCCAGAAGAGGAAGAATGCGGACCAACTGAGTTTATGATAGGACACATGCAGCATAGCACTGACGGCATCCACTTATGGTGACAGTTTACTGGAATAAAATCTTATAAACCATAAACGACTTTGTTTTCTTATGCTTAGGCATTTGTCCACCAATCAGGGAAACGATCTGATTGGTGGATTTACAGATGTAACATAAAAACATAGGACTTACACTGTCATATCAATGAATTATGAGCAGCACCCCTTCAAGGCACACGCATGGTTCGCCCCAACAAGATTACACATTGCCAAATCTGCATAACAGGCTGAGAAAGCTTTAGAGCTGGTGCATCAAACGGCAGGTGCACGAGCCTCAAGATGGGTGAACGTCCGGATTTAACATCAGACATCCAAGAAGGGATGATAATAGGCTATCGCAGTAAAGGGTCACGAACCATCGACCGACAGGGTGAGCGGCGCCTACGACGACTCGTAAAAGGTGACAGGAGAGCCACCAGATTCAACAGTGCTGCCAATAGACGTGTATCCGACATTACCGTCGAACGCACCCTGCTGCGGATGGGCCTGAACAGTCGACGCATGGTTGCTGCACCCATGTTGACCAGGGGTCATCGTCAACGACGCCTAGACTTTGCACGTGAGCACCGCCATTGGACCAAAGACGAGTGGGTTAAGGTCGCCTTCTCCGAGGAGTCAAGGTG
Organism: Rhysida immarginata; assembly: GCA_023313115.1. Lineage (NCBI taxonomy): Eukaryota > Metazoa > Arthropoda > Chilopoda > Scolopendromorpha > Scolopendridae > Rhysida > Rhysida immarginata. The sequence continues at coordinate 5,210 of JAHWFO010079805.1, read as the reverse complement.
TTTGCTCCATAAGATTGACGGGCGATGGCGATGGAGATACGTGCAAGCGAACCGACGTGCACCCTTGGACCAATTGACCTCCCAGATGAACCAGGGGGCTACCAAAAGTGTATCCTCAATGACATTTCAGCGAACTTTGCACGCCAGCACTACAAATGTTAAGCAACAGAGTGGCGAAAGGTGGATATTTCCGATGAATCACGGTTTATGCTCCATCGGACAGGAGGGCGATAGCGTGCACGGCGTTCAGCGTCGGAAAACAAACACCTTGCTATACGTGCCGCAACAGCGTTATGATCTGGAGGTTGTTTTCATGGCATTCCCTGGGCGCACTCATCATTGTGGACGGCACCATGGATCAATGGAAGTACGCATTAGTCATTTCGGACCATGTACACCCCTACATGCAGATTGTGTTTCCTCAGCACGATGGTGTCTTCCAGCAGGATTGTGCGACGAGCCCAAACTCCTCGGATTTAAACCCCATAGAGCATCTGCGGGACCATCTCGATTCGGTTGTGCGCGCCATGGATCCTCCACCGCGCAACAGAGCTGGAGTCGGCATGGCTTCACATCCCTGTCAATACCTTCCAGAAGCTTATTGATTCTCTTTCTGCCCGTCTCGCAGCTGTCTGCGCCGCGAAAGGTGGTATTCTGGCTACTGACAGGCAGTCACATTAATGTCAGTGGACTGTGTATACGTATACACTGAGTGAGCATATTATTATGACCACTTGACATGTTTATTCAAATGCGCGCAGTGTTATGGTCTGGGGAATGTTTTCCTGGCATGCGTTGGGTCCGTTAATACGTGTCGAACAACGTCTGGATGGCACAGCCTACCTCCGTATCGTCGCCTATTTCCAACAAGACAATGAGCCATGTCACAGAGCTCGTATTGTGCAGGAGTGGTTCCAGGAACATGAGGGGGACTGTACCTTACTTCGATGGCCCCCACAATCCCCGGATGTCACTCCAATTGAGCATTTGTAGGACGAAGTCGAACGAACCATCAGACGGCTGGATCCAATCTAGCACAACTAGACAATGCTATTCATCAGGCATTGTGTCAGATTCCTCCCACCACCTTCCAACATCTCGTGGAATCAAACAAGATTACACTGTTGCTTGGATTAAGATGATCACTTTTAAAATAAAAGAGTCTATCCATGGGGAGTGAGGTTAACCAGCGCCATGGCAAAAGCAACAATGGAAGTTAGGTCTGTAATAATGAAGAAGGTCATGGCTTAACAGTTGCACTTGCAACAATGTCGTGCGAAGAAGACAACAGAGCAACAATGCCCTGGACACGCGTCTTCTCGAGACCTTATGGAAGCATGCAAAGAGGGCATTGTTAAGAACTGAGAAGTCTCAGTCAGTTGCCGTGTTTCCACGACACTGGCTTGATTATTTCAAAAATGAGTGGGCAAAAGTTGTCCACCATCTGCAACCTGGTGGAGGAGACGACGAAGTGCTTTTGGGCGATGGCAATGGTGTCGCGCTTTCTAGGCGAAATGCTGCTACAGGTGCTGCAAACTAACAGCGATGATTATGTTCTGGTCAAGAGCGACCTGCAGAGATCCGAGAGGATTATGGACGACTTATACAATCTATGCCTCCAGGAGGCCAAATACTTGGTGCAGCTTCCGGATTGGGCGTTGATGAACACTGAGAACGAGATCTCGACAGAGGTGGCTGCGATCATCAGGCCAATGTTCGATACCATAAGCCAACATGCTACCAGGATGATGAAAGAGTGCCACGATGCCGCAGTGTACGACACTGAAGTATTTGTGCAAGACCAAGGACTTACGCAGCGCAAACTGACCGCAGAACTTTCTAATTATTTTCATGCGATCGGCGACATGTGGGAGAGAATCGCCTTCAACGCCCACGAAATAAGAAAGCTGCTCTAGCACCATCGTCCAGTAGCACCAGGCTCCTATTGAACTCGATTATTTAGTGTTCCTCGTCATCACCAGGAATGCGAAGCAGTATGGTGCAGAATAAGTGCATATACAAAGTCTGAGTAAATTCCAAAAAGAGTATGAGTCATCCAATTTGAAATTTAACAATCAAAAACCGAACCAATCTATTGTAACAATATTTAGTCAATAAAATTCTGAGTCCAGCATCTCTTGAGTCCTTCATGTAATACCTATACACTTCCAACTTCCCACTAGGGTCCAAAACTCTTGATTTCCAAAACCGTACTGGAACAAGGTGAATTATTTCTACCTAAAAGTAGGTCATGTGACATATCAATCAACATGAGCGTTTTCTCAGAAATTCATTCCACGTGCCAGATTTTACCTATCTGGCACCGTTTGGAAGCTAGCGTCACTCAAGATTACTTAGTCTGGGTCATGCTCATAGCTTTCCGCAAAATTTGAATTTGTTAAGGATAACTTATCACGGCCTTCTAGAAACTAGGAGGCCTGAACATGAGGTCAATAATACAGAGGTTGAGTCAAAAGTAGTGGCCGATGGTCTTCATCCAACGCTCAGCCAGTTGGCGGATCCCCTCGCCAAACCATTCCTCCGCTTTCTGGGCGAAAAAGTTACGCACGGCGTCTTCAACCTCACTGATATTGGCGAAGCGCCGTCCACGCAGGAAGTGCGCCATGGACCGGAAGAGCGCTGTCCACGCAGGAAGTGCGCCATGGTAATCGGAAGGTGCCAGATCGGGGCTGTATGCTGGATGTGGCAGAACATCGATTTTTTTCCAGCAGTTGACGAAACACCTTCATCCATTGTTGTGTCAGCTCGTGGGGCACAACTCGGCAACTCCTATTGATCTTTCCCATGGCGTGCAGATGTCGAACCACACTCGATTGTGATGTCCCGATGTCCGCCGCTAGTCCACAGGTGATGCTGCCTGGGTTGGCTTCCACTCGTTGCCGTAGGGCTGCGTCATCCACTTCTTTGGGTCTTCCGCTACTTGGCGCATCTTCCAGGCCATTGTCTCCAGACGAAAAGCGGGAGAACCACCGTCGTGCTGTCCGTTCATTGGTCACACCCTGACCTTCCACCCTGCTCGCGCACTTCCAATAGTGATGAAGCAGCCCGCGTATCACCAATTTTTCTACCATATTTTTACGCAGGCTGACGCAGGTGACACGATGTCTATGGCATTCAAATTCGTATTGACGTTTCTTCGATATAGGCCTGTCCTTGTGGTAAATGGTCTTCGCCCAGAATTCGTCAAACTCTAACCCCCCCCCCTCCTCCCAAGCCGGCCGCTACTTTTGACTCAACCTCTGTATATCGTTGAAGCACTAAGATTATGGCGTCAGGGCAATAGAGTCGACTTGGCATAGAGTCAATAAGTCCTCGGAAGGTGGTTGCAGGTATCTGGGACCATTCGGGGATCAGTGCATATTCCGTAATTCATCACCGTGCGTGGTGAAGGGTCCAGCTTACGGACATGGGGGGGTTCGTCTACCTTCGACATGACCATTTAGATTGATACAGGGTGTCCGGGTGCCTGTACAGGCTCATCAGTTGATACCTGCGCGAGACGTTCCATGCAGTAGAGAGGAAGTAACTGCCTCGTGAACGTACAGTACTGTAATCCACACAACGGTCTCAATGCCGCGACGACGACAATGACAACCGTTTACGCAATTAACAGACTTTGAACGAGGTCGGATCATTGGTCTCTCCGAGGCTGGATGGTCAACCAGACGGATTGCTGTCCATGTGTTGTGGCAATGAAGGCACAGGCTCTGGGGCCTGGAGAAGCACTTCAGCTCGTACCGATAGGCGGACACTGCGAACAGCGGTAGCGGCAACTGAGCGACATGACTATTCCCGGTACTGCTCCAGTGTCAATAGCGACAATAACACGCCGGTTACACGCGTCTGCCAGGCGTCCATTGTTGTGTCTTCCTTTGACACCTGAGCACCGCGCGATACGACTGCAATGGTGTCGTGAACGAGTGGGCTGACGAATGGAATTGCGCCCGGTGGTCTTCAGCGACGAATCCCGCTTGTGTTTGAACACCGACGACAGACGCGGACGTGTGTGGCGCAGACCATTGGAACGTGCCAATGAACAAGGCATCCGGTATCGCCATCGTGGACCAACACCCGGGATCATGGTCTGGGGTGCCATCGGCTACGATACGAGAACGCCTTTAGTCACCATCCAAGGCACCCTGGCAGCAGCAGAGATTCTTCAGCCCGTATAACTGCCCTTTCTGCACACCATACCCGGCGCAATCTTTCAGCAGGATAACGCCAGACCGCGCACGGCTAACATGAGCATGGCCCGCGAGGTCCCCAGACCTATTGTGGGGCATGGTTGGAAGTCGCTTACGATCACCCCGCAAGATGACATTGGTCACTTGTATGATCACCTGCACCTGCGGCTGGAACAATGCATCGCCGCTAGAGGTGGCAGACCCCAAACACAAATGAATGGACGTTTAACTATAACTTGGGGGCTGTAGACCGGATGGTGCATTGTTCTGCTGTAAGAGGCCAAATCCGCCAGAATGAACGGAGGACAAATCATCCAGAAGGTCTACATTAGCAATGAAAATGGTTGCTGCAAGATGGGTGTCACTTTGGATCCAGAATAGTGCCAAGAAGGTCATGCTCAGCGTTTTTTGAGACTTGCATAACAATGCTTCAGTACGTGCCTCAGAAGACAAATAAGGTTTCAGGGGAGTTTCAAGAACTGGTCAGTTAGAACAGTTCAGGGCTTCATTTAAAATATTTTTTAATTTTTTTAATATTTAGTATAAACACTCTCCTGTTAATTGCAACAATGTCCTGTGAAGAAATCAACAAAGCAACAAAGCGCTTGAGAATAGCCCAGCACTTCCTCACGAGACCTCATAGAGAAAGGCAAGGACTGCTATTGTTAAGAAGCTAAAGGTCTCACTCACCTGCCATGTTTCCATAGCAGTGCCATGTATTCTGTGGTGAACGCAGAACAACGCTATGGGTGACGACCACTTGCTCACCTTTACACAGCTGGTGCAGGACATTGCCAGGTACTTCTGGGTCATGGCGTGTGCGTCAAGCTTTCTCAGGGATCGGATAGCGGAACTCCTACAGCTGAGCATCTGGAAAGACTCGATCAGAGACGTACTCCGCAGCTTCCTGGACCCTCTGAAGCTAGCCCAAGACGAGTTCCTCCTAGGAGCAGAGCAACTTATGACATTTGCGAATTGGTTCCTGGTTGAATCTGAGGAAACGAC
>JAHWFO010079802.1:0-12756 GCA_023313115.1 Rhysida immarginata | reverse complement strand
TTTTCTCAGAAATCCTCCAGTTTCACAACAATTCAAACCGAAGAGATTGACATTAGACCTGACAGGAAAGTTTAACAAGGAAATCAAAAGCTTATCCATCCGCACAATGCGACAGTAACTTTAAGGACTGGAACTAAGCAACTGCTCTGCCTCAAGATATCCAATTTTTAGTGAAAACCATAGGAAAAGACAATTACTGTTTGCCCGGGAGGACAAAAATTGGAGTATGGAGCAGATGGAAAAACTCATCAGGTCTGATGAATCCAGGTTTACTCTATCCTACAAGGGTTGGTCGAGAACCTGTAACTTTATTTTTTAACAGATTTTCAAAATTCTTTTTATATCTGATACTTACATTTGTCCTCTATATAGGGTGACCCAAACTTATCCAGCATAATTGTTTATGAACACTGTATGGCTCAAATGAAACAAAAAATGTCCTATAAACATTCCATACATTTGTCCTTGTAGAGTTGTTAAAGAAATAAATAAAACACTTAAGAGTGCAGATCACTTTTATTCTGAATATTGACAGAACATCACATTGATCTACAAAACAAAACTAAAATAATACAAGAAATAAGAATAAGAAGAGAGTAACAAATCGATGTCGAGGAAGCCCCTCAAAATGGTTGTCCCAGCTCCAATGCACTGGTTACATCTGCGAACAACTGAGCTGGTAGCTGCCACAATCTGGTAGGTGTAATTGCTCGACTACAAACTTCCTGTTTGGAATACGCAAGACAGGAAGAGTACATTTAAGAATAAATAGGTAAACCTACATTTCTTTTCTAGGAAAAGACTCTAAATAAAAGAAAACAGACAAATGTCAATATCTCACACACGATCGAAACTAGATGTAATATTTATAATATTTGTTCCATTTGAACCATACAATGTTCCTATACAATTATGCTAGATATATGTTTGGGTCACCCTGTATAATGCATCATTCTCCTTTAGACAGAGTCCTTTCTACACATTATGCCAATGCATGAACAATCGGATGAATCCTTCGGAGAGGAATTCCGGGGTTGTTGTCAACACGAGGATTGAATGATATCTTTCACCTCGTCATCAGAACGCAACTCATGTCCCTTAAGGTGCTCTTTCTTCTTTGGGAAATGGTGAAAGTCGCAAGGTGAAAAGTCTTTCATCTTTGAACCGCAGTTTTTCATTTTTGAACTGTAAGCGCTGCAACACCTCTGGTGTTTGGGGATCGTATGCGGGCGAGTGTTATCGTTTTACAGAAGAAGGTCCAAAGCTGTCATTCAATCCTTGTGTCGACAAAAACTCCGAATTCCTCTCTGACGGGTTCACCCGACGACTAGTTACCTGTTGGCGCAATGCGTGGAAAGGGATGGGGACTATGAGGACATAGTGCATTAAATATAAGTATCAGATACAAAAAATTTTGAAAATCGGTTAAAAAATAAAAAAGTTACAGCCAGGCATTACTTTTCGACCAACCCTCATAGATGATGAGCGTATCAGGATAAAAAAAGAACCGCATTATCCAAGCCTCTGGAGGCTGTGCGATGATCTGAGGTTGCTTCTGTTAGTCTGATTTGTGTTCTGCATTTTATGCAGCTGAGCGTCTGAATCTGCTAGATGACTAGGCCATTCCATTCTTGGGCGAGTTTCTTTTTTCTGATCGAACTGGAGTGATCCAGGAAGACAATGCCAGGATACACCAAACTTGAATTGCAATTGATGATGGTTTTTTCCCCCCTCTGAAATTGACTTAAAAACTCATGATTCAAGAAAATACATGGAAATTTTTTTTAAAAAAATCCTTCTTTACATGTGTACGTATGTAATCAATTTTGTGCAGGTAACTCTTCCAGAATACTATATTTGACATAGACTTAAATTTTTTTATGTAAAATAAAATTTTTAACCATTTAATATTGTTATCTCAAACTATTATCCTTAATTTTTATAGATCACTTAAATTATATATATAAAAAAAGAAATTGTGGCTTTATTGCAATAATATAAAAATTAAATTAAAACTTTCTTTGCCAAAATGGAGGCTGGGTCACCAATGGGAGATCCCAGAACAGGTGATACAAGAAAAGGACATCAATAGATTACCTTGGTGTATCAGTCAATTAATACAGTCATCAATTTTTTTTCATTAATAATACAATGAAAAAAATTACAAACAGTCTGTATTTATGTAAACTATGACGTCAATTAAAATTAAGTAACCAAAGTAAATCAGATGATTTAATTTCTGCATTAATAATCATATAAACTGATTTGAGACGACGAGCATTCTAAAATTTTTCAGCCAGGACTACTGCACGCATACAATAAAATTTGTTTTAGATTCTCCAAGTATTTCACTCTATCACGGCCTTGACGGTAGTTTCTAGAATTTCACGTGACACGTTGCATTGTTTTCACGTGACACAATTTAAAGCTCGCGCACTGGCAGGTAGACATAAAAACACAATTCTAATTAGTGCTATGATTTTCTATGATTAATCCAAAGGGTTAGAGATGTCAGATTGTTTTGAAACTTTACAACAGGCATTTTCTGACAGAGTTCCAAATAAAACCAATCTCGTCCTGGTAACACGAGTTAAGAGGGGAAGATGGTCACTTGAAGACAAACCTCGTAGCGGACAGCCAGCCGATGCAGTTACGCCGTAAAACATCCGTGCTGTACAGGATTCTCTATAGGGACCAAAGAGAATTCGGGTCTCTTTTTGCATATTTGCTTTTATTTTCTAAACATTTTCTACATCTAATTTGATAAGAGTTTTCACCTATTTTTTTAAACTTAATACAGCCTGTTTGTTTCTATTTTTTGTGAATTCTTTTCTTTTTATTAAGAATTTTCATTGTGGAGGATCCGAACCAGCTTGGAAAACAGTTATTAATATTACAACTAATTACAGAATACATTCTTCAATAATTCGTTGGATAGTCCCCTCAAAAAGTATCCGCATCCTCATCAATGTTTGATTCCTTTGTGATAAATGTACTTCAACATTTGTCATAGATCTTTACAAGGCAGGGTAATCATTCTTTTTAAAATTATACAGGGTGAGTTAAAAGTCTGTTACCCCCTTCAAATCTTGGATATCAAAGCAGTTATGCAAATTCAAATACAGGTATATCACAATAAATGTTGTGACATATGTAATAGGATTTAACATTCGTGTGTTGTAGCTATTCAATATATGCCCTAAATTTTAATTATTTCATAATATTATCTAAGCTACCCTTTTACTAATTTCACCCTTGGTCGACGAATTTCTACAGACAATTCATTCCGAATCTCTCAAACATTCTTACACCGCTCACAGCCCTCACAAAAAAGCACGGGCAAGTTATATGGTCCGACGAATGTCAACAAGCCTTCCAGATGGTGAAAGACCTACTTATATCACCCTCTGTCCTGATTTCACCAGATTACAGCAAAACATTTTACATCAATACAGATGCATCCAACTATGCGATAGGTGCGGTATTGCAACAGTTAGGACCGCATGGGTTACAACCAATCGCTTATTATAGTGCATAGCTGCACGGGCCTCAGAAAAATTTTAGTGTTTTCGAAAAGGAAGCTTTTGCAATAATCAAAGCCCTTAGACATTTTAGACATATGGTACTGGGATATCCAATCAGAATTCTATCTGACCACAAACCACTTTCGTTCTTAAAAAATATGAAGAATAACAACCAAAGAATCCTTTGCTGGGCTCTGGAATTGGAGGAATATGATATTCAAATTTCTCACATTCCAGGCCCACAAAATCATGTTGCAGACATGCTGTCTAGACCGCTAGAGTCAAATGTAGCAACCATAGTGTCCTTTAATAACACTGAATGTCAACAGCGTATTAAGGACTCACAGATGCATGACAACTGGATTCACACGCAAATGGGGAAACTTGCCCACACAACGAAGCACATACCAGAGAAAGAGGACTCTATATATTCCATAATAAACGGAATTCTGTATAAAAGAGGAACAGCACAAAAAGGGAAAGTACGACAGTGTATATGTGTAGGATCAACTATGCGGAATGAAATTCTACGTATTGCCCATGACCACCCACTTTCGGGTCACAAAGGGGTCGGCAAAACATTTAAGAAATTGCAGCAGCAATATTATTGGCCTGGCATGCTGCGGGATGCACAAGTATATATACAGAATTGTACAGTTTGCCAGCAGGCTAAAATACGCACAGGTAAAGCAATGTTCCAGGAAGGAATTACTGCCAACAAACCGTTTGAAAAAATAGCCATGGATATTATTGGTCCGATGGACAGATCGACCCGAGGCCACAAGTACATACTTGTGATGATTGATGTTTTCACGCGCTTTCCTGAAGCAGTCCCGCTCCGCGATCAAACTGCGAAAGCAGTAGCAAAAGCGTTCATGTCAAGCATTATTTGCAGGTATGGAATACCCACGGAAATCATCTCCGACCATGGCCAAAATTTCATGTCTGAGGTTATGCAACAACTGTGTGATGACTTACTCATCACACATAAACCAACCACAGCTTACCGACCGATCTCAAATGGTTTGTATGAGCGGGCCAACAAAACGATCATTGAAACCTTGCGAGCAATATGTCAGAACAACCCCAGCAACTGGGACGAAATGTTGCCATATGCGCTATTTTCGATACGTACTAAAATTCACGAGAATGTGGGGGATTCCCCAGCTTTTTTAGTATACGGCCTTGACCCGGTCACTCCAGAAATGTGGACATAGGAGTCATCCGACATGGGTGATACCACTACACAATATCGATCAGAACTAGTTCGCCGCATGGAATAAGTAAGATTGCAGGCAAAACAGGTGAGTGATAGGAAACGGAACAGTAAATTAAGAAAAGTAAACATGAGACCACAATTACCTCAGGAGTTGACGCAGGGCACTCTGATATGGCTACAGAGAAAAGGTGGTTGAAGAAGAAAACTTCAATACAAATATAATGGACCATTCAGAGTAATATAGAAAATTAACCCAGTGAACTATGAAATTAAATCTTTGTCCAATAATAAGCAACAAGTTGTACATGTAGACCGAATGAAGTTATGTACGAACTACACAAAACCATCACGCACGTATCAACGCCAAACCAGAAGTCAAGAAAATATTAAACAGCCAGATCTAGAACAAGAGTCAGACACTGACTTCGATGATGACATTTCACAACACACAGCTCCACGCATTACGCTCACACACGATAGGGTCAGGGAAGAAACCATCAAGCCCAGGTACCTCCTTCGACCCAGACAGGTATTAAATTATAGGGATCTTCACAGGGGTCATGGTAGTCAATTACGCCAGCAGCCTCGGAACACCTAATCTTTATATTTCATTATTGTTGCTAATCATTCCTTGTATGAATGATTAAGTTTTTACAGGGGGGATCCTATGTGACATATGTAATATGTCACTACGAATGTTAAATAGGATTTAACATTCGTGTGTTGTAGCTATTCAATATATGCCCTAAATTTTAATTATTTCATAAAATTATCTAAGCTACCCTTTTACTAATTTCACCCTTGTTTAATTAAAAGCAAGTTTCTATCATTAATGTGTCAATGCTTTTCAGAAAATCTAAATCTGTGTTTAATTTGTTCTTTTATTGAGGCGATGGCTCTTCATTTTTCCCTCTCGTTTGCTACGTCAGAAGGGGGGAGGGTGCACGAATCTTACAATGGCAATAGGTGCTCCAATTGTTATGAGTTTGAACGCATGAGGGAGCTGATTCTCACTATTGTTTCATGTAACCCCACGAATTAGACCAATGATTGATGGTCACCCATAAGCAAACGATAGGGAACACTTGAGATTAAAGTGTTTTATAAATTGTGCGTGGAATTTGAAAAAACAGACAGACAGGTCTCACACAAAGAACCCTCGAGCATAAGCAGAAGTCTCTATGACAAGCACCATCATCATCACGATCATGATGACCTACGGAGAGGCTCTGATATCTCTGAGCCATGATAACAGCACGCTCTAAATGTCATGTTATGAACACTGGTCTTAGCAAACTAAGCTCTGATCACTAAGTTTCACCATGGCAGCCGTCTTCTAATCACTAAGTGATCACCAGCAAATCACTAATTATGAGATCGACAGCACTGCGAGCAAACCAGGATTCTGTTAATCTAATGCAACGAGCAACTGGCGGTGACGACGAGGATAAGAGCGGTAACTACGAACGGCGGCGGCGTATCGAGCTCATTGGCGGGAATGATTTACAGTAGGCGGGAAAACAGACAAGTCTGATTTTCATGGGAGATTAGTGATTTAGACGGGCGGCCTGCAACCTACTGTGATCGTCTGCGGAGATCATAGGCCACGATGTGAGAAAGAACGCATTGTAGAATACAGCGGAGCTTCGTAAGGACGACCCGGCATATGTGTCACATTCTACGGAAACCGAAATCAGCTGAGATACTAAAAAAGATAAGTGTGTGTTTAACTTTATGGGCCCATCACGAGTGTTAGGTTTAAGACAATTTTTGAACAATTGAAATTTAAGGTTAATTTTATCAAATTTAAATAGTTGAGAGCCTTTGCTTCATTAAAATTAAAACTATTATCCTTCCTTTAAGCATATTTGATCATTTTTTTTATTTGATTTATAAATAAAGAAATTTAAATTCATTCAAACCTTCTTTTATCATTTCTCACGGTTTCGTTTTAATAAGAAATAAAAGATTTTTTTTTGCTTAATAAGAGGGGAGATACTTGGATCTTAGATTTATCATAATGCATGCGTAGATTAGTTAAGAACTAAATCTTTTGATTTCTCTTTTACCATCAGAAGTGTAATTCACTTCCAATCACAGATCTCTCTTAAGTGCAAGAGAAATATCTGTAATCGTGCTTAGGCACTGGCGTCCGCGACAACTTTAATTTAGTGTATTAAGATTGGGAGTAATCTTAGAATCTTGCGTCCTACAGGTGTCTGCGATATTTTCTTAAATATAATTCAAATAAACGCAGGGAACATCTTAAATATAATAAACCCCCCTACGTCACACTGGCGTCCGCGACAGCTACTTGCTGAATTTTATTATAAAGAATCATTGCATGTTGGGCGGAGGTAAGAACATTTTATTGCTTCCTTCCTTCCATCGTCACAATGTGATGGAGCACCTTTCACCATCTCAAATATACAAATTAGGGCACATCTAAATTCTTTCTCGAAAACCATAAGAGATACATAAAAAAATTCCAATTGCACATTTGTTTAACAGCAAATTCCAAACAAAAAAAACAAAAAAAAGTTCACCAAAATCCGATGAGCGGATCACTCACAATCCTCACTGCAAGTTCATTGGGCGACTTCATCGTGGCATATAGAACATGTCGAGTTGACTGCGAGACAAAATGAGTCTAGGATAAAGTGAATGATGTGAAGGAGAGTGATTCTAGGACAAAGTGAATGATGTGACGAATGATCTGATAAAGTTTTTGTTTCGAGTTTGTTTGTTTTATAAAACGCTAAAAATTTCCTCCTCAGCTTTCCCATAGAATAGGGTAGACCCAATGACGTGATGTTATTTAAACTGAAGAAACAAAACAAAACGCGAGATTTACACATTTTCTTTCTTTTTCAAAACAATTTAAGTGCTAAGTAAGCCGAAAACGGAGTTAATTAAACCAAGTTAAAAAAATTTTTAAAAATGATTGACAATAAAGTGACATCCGCTCTTTTATCATCTTGCGAAACACCAACGACAGCATATCGATAGCCGAAACTGAGATTGATGGAACACAAATCCTCCAAGTGAAGTGAGCTTCCATGACAGGGTCTACTAAAAAATAGAAGAAAACATTAAACAGAACGACAAAATAGGGCATATCATCGTATTTTGTATGGCGTTAAATACAGAGAATACAGTGAAACTTGAAGAGCGGAAAGAATTTTGGCAGTTGACGGGTCTCTTTGTGCCAACGCAACAATTATTTCCAAATCAACTGATGCACCATGTGAGGTAGACATTTGAAGATTGAATTGTGCACGCCCACAGGCGTAGGAGGAACCATTTCACGGGTCTACGTAAGAGATGACTCCACACGAGGTGGGGTAAGGGGTTTTTGGACTCGTTTAATTAGTGAAAACCAAGCAAGGAACACTAAATTGCTGTAACATTGTTAAACTTTTATTTCCGTATATTTAGAAATTACAGTGATATTTAAAACACCAAACATAACATTAAATTTCCCAAATAACTAACATGGACTACACTGAAACTCGCTAATACCGGTATAGCGACATTTAAGAAAAATTCTCCAAACAACCGAACAAAATAAGTATAATCAAGAAGAATAACATTAATAACAGTTTATAACCTGAAAATGGACCCCAGGGCACTTCACCCATAATATGTGAACCCTGTTCTGGTTGCTTTCGTATTCCTTTCTAACGTCCCAATCTCACATTTATAATATCCGGGACACAAGAGCAAGTGCTCACTGTGGGCGCTAGAGGTATGTAGAACTACCAGTCTTCCCGGCCACCACGAGCAACACTGGAAGGCATCATGCCCTCCTTTTATGCTTTCCAACCCCTACTGTATTTCCATTCAGCGGATAGAAGAGGTTGGATTGGGGAGAAAAGCAGTAACCCCGTTAATACATTAACTTCAACGTTAGCAACGCTCAAACACCACACATGCTCGTGCTGCACCACTCAAACTCAGCGCTTAAGCTGCAGCTAATGACCGACTGGTTTGCTAATCATAGCAACCATCCACAGCGAGCATGTGCTTGCTTGCAACGACGGCAACAGCTGCAAATCATAAAATTACAACACAGCCTCGTCTTCAGTGAATATAACAACAACATAGTTAATAACTAATGTGATTACACAATGTCTTTAACATTGATCATAAGGCTGGTTCAACGATTTGTGATAGACAAGAAACGCTTCTGAGATCTTTCACCGATCAGATATGCCTTCCGACAAAACAAATCCAGATATACCCAACAAACGGTGGAGATTAATCAGAGTACACCCGATGACTGTGGCAAAAGATGCACAAAATAAAAGGAAAGGTCTCACCAAAATGTTCTCCGTCCGATGACAACGGGTTCTTATCTTAAGACGCAATACGGCTACTATTGCTCGATCCAGATAAGATAAACATATCGAATTCCTGTTGTAGGATTCCTGTGAGCTCAGCTTACAAATAATAATCAGCCGATTCATTCGCTGGCAAACTGGATTACAGCTCGGTTTCCACAGGTGCCAAACATAATTAATTATTTGATACTTCGATATTAACATATCAAGTTTCGTTGTCTGATGCCTCTCATGGTCATGGCAGCATAGTTCTACACACATAAACATCAACACAGTCAATCACGTCAACAACATAAGAGAGAACACACATCTCTCTTTTTTTAATAAACACATCGTCAACTTTCTTAGAAAAACTATCTCATTGTTGCAGCATCTATCGGTGTTAATTCTCGACGCAACAATTACGACTCAGAGCTTAAGCACTTTAACTTACAATCTATCATATTATTATCACCGCGGCAATACTTTTTACAACAAACTTACGGACAAGGTGCTGAGGGCGCGTTACATGAGAGGGAGGAGGTTTACCAGCTAGAGCAACAAGAGAACAGATAAAACAAAAATTCCATTTCTCATCAAACATCAACACACGGGAGTTGCCACGCCCCCTCCAATTCCTAATAAAACAACTATTGACGATCCACCTGGCATATGCGACAATAACAAAAACAAATACCCCGTAAAAAACAACAAAACCACACTGGCTACAGTCACATACGCACCCCCTTTGGACAATCACGAAGAATCACGTTCTTCAATATGCATTTGGGCCTATAATCCACAAGCTTAGCTAGGGCTGTATTCCCGTGTTCAAGGCACGATAATCTTTTCTGACATGCCGGCGCAGGTTGTGGCAGCCAATTGGCTGCGGGCTCCTGTGATCTGCGTCCTCCTGGGTGCCACAGTTGTCCTGAACCATATCCCCTTGCCTCGGTGCCACCTGCTCCTTGACTTCAGAAGCATCCGTTTCACCCACCACCTCTACCTTCTGGTGTGGCGACGACTTCTGTGCCACCACGTACTGCTCGTTCCCCCTCTTCGTAGTCATCCTCCTCTTCTGATTCCTCCGTCCACTGCTTCTTTTGTGGCTCCCTTTGACCCTTACTACTACTCTTTGCAACCCGCACCAGCAGCAGGCAAGGTTTGAGTCTGTCAACATGGACTACCATCCGATCAGGATCCCCCCCCCCCTCTATTTGATAATTAACTTCCATGACTTTCTTTATTACTCTAAAGGGTCCCAGGAACTGCGAGGTGAATTTCCCTCCAATCTCATCAGCCATAACTGACTGCCAGCCTCAATCTGCCTGATCCGTTTCTGTCTATTCAACAATTGTAAATGTTTCTGTCTCTTTTCCTTATCACACTCAGCCACTGCCTGATGCACTTTCGTTAATTCACTCACAATCTTAGACCTATATTGGAACATTATGTCCCTATCCTTTTCTTCTCCTTGATACTCATACAACTCCAGCTGCCAAACTCGGGGCAGCGTCGGATCAAACCCGTAGAGCAACAGGGCCGGAACCTCTCCCAATGTCTCATGATAACGGGTGCGAAGGTAGAATAATGCAAAATTAAGCACTTGCTCCCATTTCTCGGGGTGTTCATAGCATAGAGCCTGAATCGCCTCACAGAGCAATTTATTGCACCGCTCTGCGAGGCCATTCGATGTTGGGCGGTAAGCTGTCGTTACCGTATGCTGTACCCCCAAATCTTCGCACACCTCCTAAATACTTCTGCAGTGAAATTTGCTCCGTGGTCACTTATCACTTGCTGCGGAACTCCATAACAAAACACTATAATTTGCACGAATGCATTCGCCACTGCTTCTGCGGACTGCTGAGCAAGCAGCACGGCCTGAGGGAATTGTGTAAGGACATCTGTTATTACTAAGATGTAACGGCTACCTTCACACGACTGTTCCACCGGGCCCACAATATCCATTAGAACCTTCTGGAATGGAGATTCCGGGTTGCCATTGGGCCAGTGTGAGATTCATTTTTGTCCGCTGGCACGTGACACACGTCTTAATGTGTTTAGTCACATCCAGGACTAGCCCACACCAGAAATACTTCCTCTTCATGCTATGGATCGTGGCACTAGCTCCCCGATGCCCCCCAGGGACACTATCGTGATGCTGTTTCAAGATTTCCTCTCTTAATGATATCTTCACACGAGCTCAAAGGTGTTTACTAGGTCTCCATACCACTATACCATCTACATGACTAAAAATTCCTCCACCTCTGATGACAGTCTTCTTTGCACCAAGTTACGGTAGCATCTCACCTCGCCATGAATCTTCCCCTTGTGCTAGCTTGACTCTATCAATCCATGCTTTCTCACTCTGCAGTACCATCATGCTATCGCACTGCCACGACAACAAATCCGGGATCACCTTGAGCTTCCCCGCCACAAGCTGTACAGAGAGTTGAAACTCTTCGAGCTGGAGCGCCCAGTGCAGAATCCGTTGGTTCAAGTCCCGCATCTTACTTATAAACATCAACGGTTGATGGTCGGTTATTACTGTTGTCGGTAAGCCCAATATGATATGGCGGAAATGTACCACGACACGCACAATAGCTAGGGCTTCGTTTTCAATTGTCATATAATTTAGTTGTGCGCCTTTAAGCTTTAGGCTAATGAATGCTATCGGATGTGCCAAACCAGCAACCTCTTGTTGGAGCACTGCCCAATCGCCTGGTCAGACGCATCAGTGGCTAGAAGGAATTTCAATTCATAATCCAGCAGCTGCAATACCGGTGCTGTCGTTAATGCCGCAATGATCAAGTCCAATGCCTTCTGACACACCGGGCTCCAAATAAAGCGTACGCCCTTTTTTGTGAGATTGGTTATTGGAACCAGGGTGTTCGAGAGGTCTCGAAGAAAGGGCTGGTAAAAGTTAAGCGAACCAATTAAATCTCGCACCCGTCTTACGTTGCGCGGCTCCCTCAACCGCAACAATGCCTCCATATTGCCAGGATCAGGCTTGCTTCCTGCAGCTGATATCAGGTGCCCCAGAAGAAGATAGAACTGGCATTTTGACAGCTTAATTATCAGCCCTTTCTCCCTAAACCAACCGAACACTCACCTGAGTACCTCCAAGTGCTCCTCGAATGTTCTGGTGGACACCAACACATCATCCAGGAATGTGTGGATTATCCCCTCCAAACTTTTCCCACAAGGTGGTTACAATATATTGCTGGAAAATATGGGAGGAGTTTTTTCCTCCCTGGGGAAGTCTCATCAGCTGAAACTTTCCCCAGGGGGACTGGAAGGCATAGCATTCCTTCAGTGACTCGACCAACGGGATCTGAAAGTACCAGTTATTGAAGCCGAGCACTGAAAAAAACTAGGCCCCCGCAACTCCTCCAATATATCCTGTATAACCGGGGCAGGAAAATCCATGGACTGGTGCGCAGATTCACCTGAAGCAGCTCAAAAGTGATCCTGACCTCCCCATTTGTCTTGGGGACCACGCTAACAGGTGAATTCCAGGGGCTCCTGCTGGGCTCGATAATACCTGCACTTTCCAGCTCCAGCAGCTTAGCCTTGTATGCCTGCCTGTACAAGTGCGGCACCTTATACTGCCTAACAAAAATGTTTTAATGATATTAATAAGAACTCGTTAAAAATTAAATTTTCACTATTAACCCATTTAATACATGTT
>JAHWFO010079800.1:0-12927 GCA_023313115.1 Rhysida immarginata | reverse complement strand
ATAAAATAAAATATTTAAAAGTGAATCTTCTATGGAATCAAGAAAAGCATTCAAATTACAAGTATTTTCAAATTATATAATTAATTAATCCTTAAAATGTGTAATTAAAAATTTAATTTTCAAATTGCATCTTTTTTTATCAAAATTATATTGAAAATCGTGGAATTACAGTCATAGAAAAAATATAAATTGTTCAATTTATTTTTGATAAAAACGTTTTGATGAAATTTAAATAAAGATTTTAGTTGCACATTTTAGATTCATTGTTTTACTCACGTTGTATTGCACTGTATATATTTAGTCATTTAAAAATTAGTTAAAGCATCGTTATCCAACGATAACGGGGTTTTAGCATCAAACTGTTACGAGCAGTAGCAGCTCGTGACTATAATAATCTTAAGTGGAGGGGCAGAAATACAAAATTTCAGATTCTTAGGCCTTTTCGTACAAAAATTGTAGCTTGATTTGCATTTGGAGCCTCGCGCCCCTTGCCGAGGCCTCAGAGGACTATATCAGTTTTAGTGTGTAATAGCTGAAATTTTAAGCAACACATTATAAATATAAAACATTTCATGTTTCTGGACTTCTGGTTTTAAATTTATAGCTTGATTTGAGATTGAGGCCGCAAGGCCCCTGCCAAGAGACTAACAGAATTTTTAATATAGATTAGCTAAATTTTTTAATACCACACTATGATTAAACAAAATTTCAGGACAGTAGGCCTTTCCGTTCAAATTTTATAGCTTCAATTGTATTTGAGGCCGCCAGGGGCCCCGAGGCCTATACCAGGTATATTGCGCCCTTGTATATTGTCTATAATTTTTAAGTAATGCACTGCAAAAATATAAAACTTCAAGTTCTTAGGCCTTTTCACTATTCAAATGTTAGAATTTATTTGTGATTTGGGCTTCAGGGTCCCTGTGGAGACCTAAGAGCCTTATACCAGTTTTTCGTGTATATTAGCTAAATTTTTTAGTAAACTACTAAAAGTATACCGATTTTCAGATTTCTAAGCCTTTTCGTTCAAACATTATAGCTTTGTGTTTAGGGCCCCTGCCCCAGAGGACTATACACTCCCAGACAAAAATATGGAGATTTTTGAAAAACATGAAAGGTTCATCTGAAAAAACTCTTTTAAAAAAAGAAGGACGTGTTCATGCATTATACGACGATTTATTCGAACGTTACTTAGCTTCTTCTCTATACACAAAAAATTTTATGTACTTCAAACAATTTCTTTCAAAAAACATACAGAAAAACAAACAGTATTGAAGCCAAAAGTTTGGAGATTTGTCTATGCTGGGACATAAGTTTGGAGACTCTTTGTGTAGTGTTTGGTCCAGCCGCCTTTAACATTAATAACTCCTTGCACACATTGTCTCATAGAGTCTATGAGACACTGACAATCATTTCTCGATGTTTTATACAAGACATGGGACACAGTTTTGAATAAATCCTTGTTTGTTAAAATTTTACATATGGTAACGTTTCGCTGCATTTTACCCCAAATTGTTTCTATAGGATTAAGGTCAGGACTATTTCCTGGCCATTTTAAAAGGTGAATATTTTGTTCTTCCAACCAGTTCAGTGTCGCGTTTGCTCTGTGACAAGGTATATTATAAGGTTACCATCAGGAAAGTAAAAAGCAGCATCTGGTATCAGATGATCAGCCATTATTTCCGTGTAATAGGAACTGCTGAAGTTTCCTTTGACAAAGCTAAACTACCGGTCCCATATGCATTTATTATTCCATAAGCTAAGATGCTTGGTAGAAATTTGATTCTATATGGTACACATCTAAAGTCCAGCTTTTCTTGTTTTTTGCGCACAACTTTTTGTTATCATCATTCAGTGGCTAATTCTAGATTGATCACTGAATATGACTTTTTGCTATTGTTCTATAGTCCATGTTGAGTGTTCACGTGCGCACTCAAGTCCTTTTGATTCGTTTGTTTAGTTAGGAGAGGCTTTTTTGCTGCAGAAGGAAACGAGTAACCTCTCTCTTTCAAACGCCGGGTTGTTATCTTTGCCGAAACTTCTTTCTTGCTGATTGGATTCCATTTGGTAGTAATTTCTCTTGCCGTTTGAAAGCGTGATATTCTCTGATAATACCTCTTAGATGTATATCTTCGGCTTTACTTGTGATGCGTTTTCTGCCGCACCTTTGCTTCACAGTGCAACTTCCAATTTTCTTATATTTTACAATAATCTTGCTTACAGATTTTGTAGTTAAGTTGAGATCATCTGCTATTTTAATTTGTTTTTCTTTTTCTTGCCATTTCTTAATAATTAAGTCATGAATAGATTGAGGGATCTGTTTTGTAGGAGACTTATTGAAAATTAAGAAAATAAATTCGGTACATCCCTAAATTGTAATCAATCAACCCATTTTAGATTAATTTACATAATCATGAGGTCTACAGCTAAATTTCTGCTACTAGAAACTTCAAATGTTAACGTTTTTAACAAAATCTCCAAACTTATGTCTCAGTATAATTAAATCTCCAAACTATCGAGGCATCTCTTTGCTCAGCATTCCTGGGAAAGTGTACGCTAAGTGTCTGCAGAAGAGAAGTCGGGAAATAGTCGACTCTAAACTGTCGGGGGAGCAGTGTGGTTTCCGACCTGGCCGAAGCACGACGGATCACATCTTTGCTCTAAGGCAAATCTTTGAGAAATCCTGGGAGTATGCAAAAGAGGTCTACGCTTGCTTTGTGGACCTCGAAAAAGCATATGACAGGGTTCCTCGGGAGAAGCTCTGGCAAGTTTTGCAAGAGTATGGAGTGGATGGGCAATTACTGGTTGCTATTATGAGTCTGTACGAAAGCTCTGAGATGTGTGTCCGGATAAATGGCATTAAGTCAAGACCGTTCACCGTGGGTGTTGGACTTCGCCAAGGGTGCGTACTGTCGCCCCTCTTGTTCATTACCTTTATGGACTGGATAGACAGGGGCAGCCGAGGCGATGAGCGTGTTTGTGTGGGCGACTGCCTGGTGGAGAGGTTGCTCTTTGCTGACGACCTTGTCCTCCTTGGGTCTTCTCGCACGAACCTTCAGCATGCACTAGACCGGTTTGCAGCCAAATGTGAAGAAGCTGGGATGAAGATCAGTGTGGCTAAAACCGAGGTTCTGGTCCTTTCAAGACAGCCTGCTCAGTGCGCTCTCCATGTTAGGGGAGCCTCATTGAGACAGGTGGAGAAATTCAAGTATCTCGGGATTGCATTCACGAGTGATGGACGGCAGGAGAAAGAATTGGATGCTCGGATCGGTGCAGCAAGCTGTGTCAGACGTGAACTGTGGCGATCCGTGGTAACGAAACGCGAGCTGAGTAACAAAGCTAAGCTCTCCGTCTTCAAATCCATCTTTGTCCCCATTCTCACCTATGGTCATGAGGCTTGGGTAATGACCGAAAGAGTGCGATCGCGGGTACAAGCGGCCGAAATGAGATTTCTGAGAGGTGTTGCAGGTGTTACCCTACTAGATAGAGTGTACAGCAGCACAATAAGGGAATCTTTAGGTGCTGAGCCGCTACTTCTCCGCATTGAGAGGTCTCAGTTGCGCTGGTATGGCCACGTGATACGGATGCCGCAAACTAGTCTTCCTAGGCAGTTGTTATTTTCCAAGCCAGTGGGTAAGAGACCAAGGGGTCGGCCTAGAACCAGGTGGCTAGACTACATGGAGAATCTGGGTTCGAGTCGCTTGGTTATTACCAGGGAGGACATGCGCCTGATGGCGGAAGTTCGCGATCGCTGGAGATCCTCCATAGGGCTGCTGCCCCCGCGACCCTAACGGATAAGCGGGTTTGAAAAGTAAGTAAGTAAGTAAGTAAGTAAGTAAGTAAGTAAGTAAGTAAGTAAGTAAAACTTTTGACTTCAATGCAGTTGTTGTTTTTCTTGTTTTTTGTTCAACAAAATTAGTTATTACTCAAAAAAAATTTATGATTAGTTAATAAGATGGTATATATTAAGTGTACATCGCTGTGTAATGCATAATACAATTCTATTTTATTTTAATAGCACTTATCTGAGATGAATCTTTTAAATTTTCAAAAATCTCCATATTTTTGTCTCGAAGTGTATAAGTTTTAGTGTACAAGAGCAAAAATTTTAAGTAACACACCATAAATATGTAAGAATTCAGATCTCTGGACTTCCGGTTCAAAAGTTATAGCTTGATTTGTGAGTGGGAGCTCAGGGTCCCTGTCGAGACCCAAGAGCCTTATACCAGTTTTTAGTGTATATTAGCTATATTTTTAAGTAATTTTCTATAAGTAAACAAAATTTCAGATTTCTAGACCTTTTCGTTTAAAAGTTGTAGCTTTGCTTGTGTTTGAGGCCTGTGGGCTCTGCTAGGGCCTATATTACTTATTTTGTATATTTGCAATATTTTTTTAGTATCACACTATGAATATACAAAATTTCAGGTTCCTAGGCCTTTCCATTCAAGTATTATAGCTTCAATTGTATTTGGTGCCTCGAGGCCCCTGGCGGGGTTCTAGAGGCTAATATTAGCTTCCTTCTATATTGGTTATATTTTTTTTAGTACCAAACTATAAATATACAAAATTTCAGGTTTCTAGACCTTTCCGTTCAAAAGTTATAACTTGATTTGTATTTGAGGCCTCGGGGGTCTTCTGGTGGGCCTGATAGGCCTACATCACATTTCTTGTATATTTGCTATGTTTTTAGTACCACACCATAAATATACAAAATTCCGTTCAAATGTTATAGCTTCAATTGTATTTGGGGCCTCGGGACCTCCGGCGGGGCCCTAAAGGCTTATATCACTTTTCTTGTATATTAGTTTTATTTTTTTTAGAACCGCACTACAAATTTGCGAAATTTCAAGATTTTTGCCCTCTTTGTTCAAAAGATAATAAAGGAACCATGAAATTCATACAAGTGGCCCCTGAAGGGCCCCGGGCCACCCAAGAGGATTCGCTATATTTTTCGCACCGTCCTATGTATAGGACCTACGTGTGTGCAAAATTTCAAGCCTCTAGGTCAATCCTTTCAAAAGTTATGGCATCAAAATATTACGAGCAGTAGCTCGAGGATTCGCAATACTTCAAATAGAGTTCTTTAAATGTTGACGTCAAACAGTCAACTCTGCCGTCACAAATGGCTCAAACGCAATCAAAACTCCATAGACATGAAAGGAAGTCAGTTGGGGAAACCACAAAAACACATGGTTTGGTCCATCCTAGAGGATTCGCTATATTTTTCGCTCCGTCCTCTGTATAGGGCCTACGTGTGTAGAAATTTTCAAGCCTCTAGGTCAACCCAGCTAGCATGCTTACGTAATTCCAATGTAAATTCCAATACGTAATTCCAACATTAGGTTCATAAGTTAGACTGTCTGATGGTTGGTTAGATCTGGGTTATTTTTAACATAATCCCAACATTAATATAACGTATTTCCAACAATTTTCTAACATAGCCCTGACACTAATATAACGTATTTCCATCAATTTTCTAACATAACCCCAACATTAATATATTATATAGAATTCTATAGAATATATTCCCAATGATTTCCTAACGTGATCCCAACATTAATATAATGCTTTCACATCATTTTCCCAATATAACCAATATATCTCCATTCACTATAAAGACATTAATTCCTCTAGCTAAATTATTATAAAGCCTATTCTTAGTATTTAACTTTATATTGTCATTATCTGAATCCCCTGCAAAATTATGAAATTGAATAATTGCAAGTACAAATGATTAAATACAAGAAAGGTTTGAAATAAACAATTTTATTTTAAACAATATTATTCCTTTGCCTGCGGTCTCCACATTTATCTGGGGCGAATCGCAGAAAATCCTTCAGAAAGGCTTCTATAACACTTAGCGTGACTTTCTCGCCAGAATTTATTTTAGCAGCATCTGTAGAAAAAAAAATACATATATATAATAATTTGAAACTATACACTAAAAATTACAAAAGCATGCAAAATAATAATAATAATAATAATAATAATAATAATAATAATAATAATAATAATAATAATTCAGAATGGCCAAAACTCATAGTGTCCCAAAAGTAGTGATGTGGGATGGGTAAATACCCCAAAACTGAGTATTTTGAAAAAGAAAGTATTTATGAAGAGTAAATGGGTAATAAATTTTTATCTCGAATTAAAACATATAAAATTTACATCATACAAAGTTTATCATATTTTTTAACTAAAAATTTTCACCAAATTCTTAAAAAAAAACAAAAAAAAAAAAAAAAGAACAAAACAAATATTTAAGAAAATATTTCACATACACAAAAAAGAAATCATATACAGGTGAAGAAGATAATAGCCTAGAAACAGATAATTTGTACAAATCTTCTGAATCTAACAAGATATATTATACGAATAAAAAATAAAACAGAAAGTTTTAAGTTTACATTTATGCTCAGATGTAAATTTAATTAAATGAATTAAATGACGTTTAGGTACATTAAAACAAAGAAATAATGGAACTACAGGTATTGGACATTGAAACTGAAACACCTTCGCAAATAGCACTGGTTACCCCCAGGGCTGAATAGAACCTTCTGCTAGGTAATTAATCGTATGCATATCAATGAATCACGTGTCAGAGGTCTTGGTAGTCACTCCAGTAGAAAAGTTCGATAGTAAGCTTCAAACTGTCTGTGCAGAGCGCTATAATGGGAGACATATCCGACTTCAAAAGAGGGCAGATTGTTGGGGCGCGTCTAGCAGGTGCATCTGTGTCCAAAACTGCCACACTTTGTGATGTCTCACGTGCTACAGTATCCAGGGTGATGTGTGCATATGAACAGGAAGGACGAACCACGTCCAGGAGGAGCAACTGCAGGAGAAAACGGAAGTTGTCGGAAAGAGACGTCAGGACATTGACCAGGATTGTTGCACGAAAGCGGAAAACCACCGCAGCAGAAATCACCGCAGAAATGAATACACACCTCCAGGAACCTGTGTGCACGAAGACAATCCGTCGTTACCTGCAGAAATCCAACATCCATGGCAGGGTTGCTATACCGAAGCCTTTCATCAGTAGTACAAATGCCTCCAAGCGGGTTCAGTGGTGCCGGACGCATAAAACCTGGACGTTGGATGACCTCAAACGCGTCATATTCTCGGATGAGTCCAGCTACACTGTCTTCCAAACAACAGGGAGGGTATTCGTCTGGAGGAGCCCCTCTGATGCCTACAACCCAGACTGCTTGGCATCCACAGTCAAACACGGAGGTGGATCAGTAATGGTCTGGGGTGCAAACTGTGCAGGACCTCTACCGATCCTTCCCAAGACGTGTTGCTGCTGTGCTGGCTGCCCACGGTGCCCCAACACCTTATTAAATAAAGATTTTGGATTTCTACCAGGTGTTTCATTTTCAATGTCCAATACCTGTATAGTTCCATTTAAATCAATTCATCGTGGTGACGATGAATTAAATAAGCTATAAAAAATAATCTCATATTAAACGAACAACTTCCATTATTATTAAATAAATAAACGTCGTTTTCTAATAATACGATCATTATTAATGACTCTGGACAAGTAATAATAGTCTTATACGTATGTACAGTTTATCCTACTTGTTAAAATACAAGTAAATTTGTTATTTCTATTTGTACTCAAGCAAACACAAGGTAATATGGATTTCAGATCAAAAAGGATTGCATACCTTATATGATTATTCCGTAGGAATAAGAAAACAGCAATTTCTTAAAGAGAAATAAATATTGTTAATATGATGTGAAAATAGAATCCCACAAAATAAGTGTTAAAAAGTTACATCAACATACAAATAATTATATTGAAACATATATGTAACATATGTAACATATTGAAACATATATAATAGTAAGTTATAACTTACTTTTTTTCTTGGAGAAACAAAAAAAGCAGGAAGCGAGCGTAGATGTCAATCTTCAATAGTCAATTGTCAACCAGAAATAAAGGCGCGCTTTCAGTCAAATTAGATCAGAGGCGCTTACTTTAACGGTCTCTGAATTAGATGCTGCATTGCTCTTCTGCGCATTTATACTGCGCACATACGTCAATTAGTGAACATCCAATAATGGATCGCCATTTTATACGAGCCATGAGTGAAATTATATTACGATTTCCCAACGAGTACCAAACGTAGAAATTACTTAACATCTAACCGTTATCTAACCGAACACTTTAATAATAAGATCTGAACATTTCCATTCTCAGCTCTTACGGTTTACCAACCTAAATACCAGTTTCCAACGGAAATATAACATATGGGCAGGCCCGTTCTTAGGTGTTATGCGGCCCTACGCGGGGGGTCCAGGGGGGGCGGAGCCCGCCCTGGAAGCTCTGCGAAAATGCGTGGAAATTAGACCAAGGAGACGTTTTCCTCTTACGTTGTCCATACATTTCGAGGCTTTCCCATTCCCACGGCCACGCCCCCGATTTCCTGTCTGCCGCCCCAAAGCCCCGCCCCCTGATGCTTCCCTTCCCCTGCCTCCGAATTCAACTCAGGATGATAAATTTCAGGATGAGGAAGGTAACGTGAGTGACACAGACGGCTGCAGTGCCAATTAAAATAAAAACACGGGGGATCGAGGGCGCCTCACGGGGGCCCCCTCACGTTCAGGGCCCTATGCGGATGCGTAGTCAGCGTATGCCTAAGAACGGGCCTGATATGGGTGCTAGCTAGGAAGCCTTGTTATCATGACATTTTCATGAAATTTGCTCTTTTTAATTAATTTTTAAGTTTGGATGATTCTATATCATTAAACACGGGTGTTTTCGTAGAATCTCCTCTTTTTAATTAATAATACTTTTTGTGGACAGTTCTACTTTCACAAAGAAAGGTGTGAATGTCCTTTCACAATATGCACGTTCTTCACCACTGATGAACGAGAAAGGATGGGTCGTTCGAAGGAATATTCAATAGAATTCCGAAAGAAAATGATTGCTTTATTACAAGAAGGGAAAACACAAGAAGAAGTGGTCAAAATTCTTGGTTGTTCCATAATAACTGTCGCAAAAAGTTTCGTGAGACGGGAAAACTGGAAAATGTAAAACGAACTGGGCGTCCAAAAGCGTCAACACTAAAACAAGATCGACAATTGTGCAAGAGTAAAAGAAAATCAACATCCAAAGAATTTAACAAAGAATGGAAAAAATATCATGTCAATGTATGCGGAATCGGTTAAAATTAAATGAACAAACTCCATAGGAAAAAGAGACTCCAGAGCATCAATCGTGAAATCCAAATAATTGGAAGAAGGTAGTTTTCTACGAAGAAAGTAAAATTTGCCTCGGTTATGCCGATGATGAGGAAAGAAGTTCGTGTAGAGACGAGTCAATGAAAAATTCGACGAGGAGTGTTTGCTGAGTAAAACAAAGTTTCCTGTCGCTCTATTAATCTGAGAATACATGACCATTTGATGGTGTTGGCTATTTCTGTGTGTTAGATCGATACATAAATATTTTAGATTGTTGTCTACTTCCCACACTCGAAGATAATTTTGGTGATGATGTTGTCTTCCAAGACGATAACGATTCTTGCCATAGAGCAAAAAAAGTAAAAGAATGGTTGAATTCGCATGATGTCAAAACATTTCAATGGCCAGCGAACAGTCGAGACTTAAGTGCGATCGAAAATCTGTGGAACAAGAATTAATAATCCAAGCTATCAGAACCGTAGAGTTAAGTCTAAAGAAGATATGATGATATTTGAACCGGATTCCACTGATATTTATTATGTCATGGGTTGATGATTACTATCCTAACAGGCCAAAAGATTTGGAAAATATCAACTTGTACAATTTTCCAAGAAACTATGAGCTATTAAATGCAAAGCAACATATTAAGCTGTTAACTAATTATTTTTCCTTATGTGTAATTTTTCAAAGGCCAATTCAGAATCATTTGCCAAAGGATAAAAAAGTTCGTTTTAATTGCAGGGAATTTTTTTACGTAATTTTATCCTTGTTGACATCTGGGTGGCAGTTGAAATCTCCAATAATCAGCAATGGGAGAGGCAAACACAGGAAACAGTCCAAATCGTTGAAAAATGTTCGTTTCTCTACGTGTTGGCATGGGGCATACACGTTGAGCAGACGGATGCTAAAACCAGAAATAAATCAGAATTGTCGCATTATATCAAATTATGTTGGAAAATAATTGATCCTGTATATTGCAATTGTATGAATTCATGCCTGAACGAACTTAAGTAGTAATTCGTTCAAAAGGAGGACCAACAAAATACTGAAATAAAATGTCAAGTATTTTTTCCGTCCGAATGAAAGATGTCAAATACTTATTTCCATGGAGGGAGTTCAGGAAGTATTTTTTTTTTACAACAAAAAATGTCTGATCAGTGTTAGTATTTTTCTATTATACACTGAATGAGCATATTATTATGACCACCTGACATGTTTATGCAAATGCGCGCTTGGACGTCGCCACAATGTTGCTAACGGGCCGGACGAATATAAAAAGGGAGGCTGAGTATCATCGACAACAGTAGACGTGTTCCATTCTTCAACTATGGGTAAACGACGCAATTTAACAGCCTTCGAACGCGAGATGATTGTAGGTGCTCGGAGTTATGGAGCGAGTATCAGCGAAACAGCAGCATTCGTAGGGTGCTCAAGAGCAGACGTTGTTAAAGTATTTAAAGAATGGACGGTTAACCGGAAGACGGGGTCTGAACGTTCGAGTTGTGGCCGCTCGCGGATGGTTGATAATCAGACAGAACGGAGACTGTCACGACTGGTAAAGGATAACAGAAGGGCAACTGTGCATCAAATCACTGCTGACCTTAATCAGGGGACCTCCAAAACGGTCTCTGAATGCACTGTCCGCCGCACACTGCATCGCATGGGATATGGAAGCCGAAGACCTGTCCGCACACCTTTGCTGTCTGCAGCCAACAACGGAAATGACCCCAATTCGCTCAGGAGCACAAGGACTGGACTATCGAGCAGTGGAAACAAATCATGTGGTCTGACGAGTCACGATTCCAGTTACATCATGCAGACGGCCGCGTGAGAATCTGGCGGAAACAGCACGGACCCCTCATGCATGAGTATAATCCTTCAGGCCGGTGCGGGCAGTGTTATGGTCTGGGGAATGTTTTCCTGGCATGAGTTGCGTCCGTAAATACGTGTTGAACAACGTCTGGATGGCACAGCATACCTCCGTATCGTCGCCGATCAAGTCCACCCTGTCATGTTGATGGCGTACCCCAATGGAGATGGCTACTTCCAGCAAGACAATGCGCCATGCCACAGAGCTCGTATTGTGCAGTAGTGATTCAAGGAACATATAGCACAACTAGAAAATGCTATCCATCAGGCATGGTGTCAGATTCCTCCCACACCTTCCAACATCTCGTGGAATCAATGCCACGAAGAATCACCGCAGTACTAAAGGCAAAAGGTGGCCCAACGAGATACTGACATAGTGATCATAATAATATGCTCACTCAGTGTACAATGCAGTAACAGTTTTATAATAGGCTATTTTTGTCCTTTGTTCTAAAACACTGAATTGTCTATTTGACTTAAAAAGTAGGGCCTGTCAATGTCAAATACTTTTTACTAGGGGTTGTATAATATTGTATTTGTTAAATTGGAAATATATGTAGTGCCCGCTGGGACCTTTCCCTGTTACACCCTCTTATACCGGCCCCAGTAGGGCACAGTTGTTTTTCTAAATGATTAACAAATAAATAAATGAAATAAATAAAAACTGTAAATCATTCTCTTCTACCAACGTAGGTACGGTACTAATATGCTGTTTTGCTTGAAAATCCTGATAAATAAAGACTGAGGTGTTCCGGATCTAATTGAAACTGATTGACTTTTTCCTGTCATCTAATATTGCAAGGGTGCTAAAACGATTGTCTTTATATCTCAATCCAAAAAATATCCGCATTTTTAGATTTTTTGTTAAAACAAGCGCCAAAATCGGGAATATTTACTTATTTAATTTTTAATTCTCTTAAGAGAAGGTAAAGCTCTCTCTCTTACTCTCTCTCACTCACTCAACAATCTTGTGCTTAAATTAACATGATAATGTTTTAATGAACATCATTCTACAAAAAGCGTGATGCAAAAAACGATAATAAAAAGCGTTACGGAAACAGTTTTGCATTGTTGTTACACATTTAAGCATTATTGGCGCCGGCTTGAAGCACACGCCGGAACTGAAAAGTCACCTGACCATTGTCGTCTGAGCAACAGTTTTTATTTATATCTTTACTACAGAGATATTAAAAAATGTATTAAACGTGTGGTCACAGATAGTGCCACTATACTTCGCTATCTTACCTAGCAGTTTCGTGTAATGGCCTAACGTTTTGCTTTCAGTGCTTTGAATGAAGACTAATGAATCGTAGTGTACTGGAATAAACTCTTTTCCATTACAATAAATCTATTTTATTACTCACAATTTAATTCATAATTTATTTTGAAACATTTACATCTTTGATGCATTTTTTGAAGTCTTCGTCTTATTTAAAATTTATGGGCTTGTTGAATTTCTATGTGGTTTGAAGTGCTCAATTTATTTGTACAGATTCCTTCCTCTCTACAGTTAAGAACAATACTCCGACTCAAAAAAGCGTTACCGGTGATGCAATAATCATTACGGATGATGCAATAATTTTAATTTTTCGTCATACAAAATATACTCGTTTTGTAATTTTAAATACTACGAAAACCTTGCATGTCTCATGTTTGTGGTACCACATTCGATTGTGAGCACAGATGCGAGTAAGGAGACGCACGTGAAGCATAGAAGCTGTATTTACTCGACATATCTTGAGATTCGATATCCGTGCAAATATTTCATACTTCAGTTATTATAGGCCCTTATTCTGTATTACCGACGTACATGATTCTGTAGACTCGTCCACTGATAAATAAATAAAAGGTTTATGTACTGTATAAAATATA
>JAHWFO010079795.1:5720-21396 GCA_023313115.1 Rhysida immarginata | reverse complement strand
GCGAGATGAACCCTGCACAATATTGTAAGTTGAGAGATTCACATTTTATTTATTTATTTTTATTTATTTTTATCGCATTAACGAAGTATGTCTCTCTCTCTCTCTCTCTCTCTCTCTCTAGTACAAGGCGCTACCGTCACTACCAATACATTTAAAACGGAGAGTGGTAAAATATATTTTCACGAGTTAGCATTTTGTGCGTTGTATGAGGTACGAAAACTCGACAAACGCACGAGAAGACAGCTGGATATATACAGCTATAGACTCAAGGCCCATTATTCTTTTTTATTGCCCAAAGAAAACGAGATAAAATTCAGTCAGGGCGATTGGGCACGACTCAAAACCATCAATTACACATTGCCGGGCCGTCGGAACATTTTTTTAGGCGATCTACCATACTCTGCGTTACCAGGGATCATAAACCACTGGAAACACGTCACCACGCGATTTTATGCTTACGGTGAACTCCATTGTCTCATTTTGAGTCAATTACTCGGTGTGGAAGTGAGAAACGCAGAAAGATTATTACCATCAATGGCTGAAAATACATGGATGAATCCGATATTCCGTAACGGAGCCAATCGAGTGCGTTATGAAACACCGAGCGCCGCGTATTCATTAGCTGTGATGATCGAGATTGAACATTTTACCGATGGTAAACCAAGAACATGCGAAAGAGGAACAAAAACAACCTTTACTCCACCACCTGATGTAAGCAGTGACTCCGACGACTCCGACTCCAACGACGGCGACAACGACGCCCACGCCGACTATGTTATTGAGGACGACGACGACGCACTCTTCGAGAGAATTGGAGAAGATGAAATCGATCTAGGACAAACGTGGAGAAACCCAAGCAAAGTGCGAAAAGAAGAAAACAAACAAAACAAAAAAAAAAATAAAAAATTTGAATAAAAGAATGAAAAATTGAATAAAATAAAAAATTTGAATAAAAGAATGAAAAATTTGAATAAAGAATGAAAAATTGAATAAAAGAATGAAAAATTGAATAAAAAAAAATAAAATTGGGAGTGACACATGGTATTTACATGTGGGGGCATGTGAAACTTGTTTTCACAAGCCCCCACACGCAAACACCTTGTGTCATGCCCGTACAAGTAGGGGCGAAATGACCACACCCCAAATTAAAAGGCCACCGCCCTAATTAAAGGGGCCAACGCCCTAATTAAACGACTAACGCCCTAATTAATCAACCAACACCCTAATTAAATGGCCAACACCCAAATTAAATGACCAACGCCCTAATTAAAGGGCTAATGCCCTAATTAAACGACCAACGCCCTAATTAAATGACCAACGCCCAAAAAAAAGGGGGAGGGGGGACGTAAATTGGATCAAATAAAAAACGCCCACCTCATTAATATTCACCTAAACAAGGACTTCATCTACTTATATATATTTACACACAATAACGAAAATGTATCGTGTGCCTTTTATATAAGCTTAAACACTGTTCAAGTTTATCTGCCTTCTCGGGCTCCTAGATCAAGTTCGATGGTGATCTATGATTATCCATGATAATCCAAAAATCTACCAAAGAAGCTATATTAATATTATTATTGTATTCATTGACCGATTTTTATGAAATATTTTAACAAATAAATATTCTGACAGTCGATGCATCGACGCTCAATTTTACAAAACAAATGAAGCTCGTTTAACATCCTTCTTTTTAATTAGGTTAAAAAAATATAAATAAAAAAACAAATAACTAACTAACTAAATAAATAAATAAATAATATTTTAGTTCAATAAAAACTATATTTTTATATATTATTTTATATAGAAGAATCTAATAAATAATCTGGTAGTTACAACTGGTGATGTGCATGAAGCATCGATACTTCCGGTATCGAGTACTTTAATAAAATACTCGATACCAATATCGAGTACTCAATGAGAAAGTATCGAGTAAAAATGAGTATTTATTTATATGGTAAAATGCATTTCTGAGAGGACGTCGAACCTATACTGGAGCACATGGAGGCTAACATCACTCATTACAATTAGACCTCACTACTATTACTAGGAGGCTATCATCACGTGTCCGAGTCATTAGCTTTTTTTTTATTTCCCGTGCGCCCATAGAGCGAGGCGTGAGCTCGACAGCTCGACCTCGCTAGGAGAAATAAAAACCAACGCTTCGAAAGATACCTCCCTAATCAGTAGGCAGCCACTGGAATAAAAGCGTTAAAATATTCAACAGATTCCGAATTAACGCTGAAAATTGAACATCTTCATTAGGTGACTCATAGGTTTTTGCAGTATCGAGTATCGGTGTGCAAAGTATCGATGGTATCGATACTTGAGCCATATTAAAATGTGCGATACTTGAGTGCTCGATACCGGCAAGTATCGATACTTTTTGGTATTGGTACCGGTATCGGCACAACACTAGTTACAACAGAGTGAGAGGTTTCCAAGCGTAGAATCAGGGATGGATGAAGGGGGGATTTTCATCTGTTGTAGGTAGAATCCTATCAATGACGTCATTTTCTGCCCAAATCGGCAACAAAAGTTGAACTGAATCTACTTCTAAATTTCTGCCAAAATCCGCAGTGCGTCTAAGAGCGCAGCCCTTTGTGCGCGTCCGTGAAATTCAATTCAATTCAATTCAATTCATTTATTGTGTTCCACAGCTAAATCAAGCCAACACGGAAATACAATATCGAGCAAAAAGAATGAGAATTACAAGATTAAATAAATAAATAAATGGGAATTATAGGAAAGTGTGCTATCAATGCTTACGCCAAGATCACGGACACAGGGTTTGGCAACTTGCACGTTTCCACGAACAGCATAGGAGAACTCGATAAAATTGGTCTTTTTTGTCACAGTAAGAACAGAGCATTTGGTTGCATTAATTGCAAGATCATTCTGCTCACACCAATGGGAAGCAACAACTGAAGTCCACAAACAGCTAAAAGATCACGAATTAGAGAGTTTTTTAAGTGGCCGTAATGACCTCCTGAAGCTAAGTTGATATTGAAATCTCCTACAAGAAGAACTGAACCTTTAAACTTTAAAATCATATCAATGAGAGCACCATAAACACTCCTGATGCCATCAGCACTAAGACCAGGATGAAAATAAAGACAGCCAATCATAAGTGAACCTCCATCTTGACTAATAACTTCTTTTTTTTTATTAATTAGGATTCAATACGTCCATCCAGGGCATGTATGGCCAGAGGCCGAAGAGTTGGGTCCCTGGATGGATCTGGATTCACTACTGCTGTATGATGGTCGCAGCAGCCGGGGGGGGGGGGGGGTAAAGTTTGGCTATCACGGATGGTCACCCTTTCAGTGACTAGCCGTGCTTGATGTAGCTTACCTTCACAGAAGTTCTGTTCAGTGAAAGCCCACCAGGCCACGGCCTCCCCCAAACACTATCAATTTCAGTAATTGAACTAGAGATGGGGAGACTACACACATTATTTTTAATCGCAAGAGCAACTCCCCCACCGGAGGAGGCACATGAATTAGGTACAGCTTTTATGATCAAGTCCAAATTAAGGAATGCACTTATGGATTTTAACCCGGTAAGTGGCAGGCTCTGTACAGTAGTGTTGGGCCGAACAGTTCCTTTAAGCGAACTGTTCGCTTAGTTCCTGGAGCCAATGAACTAGTTCCGAGTGAAACTATAGTTCCGATCTGAAGAACGAGGAACTGACTGAATCACCTCCGTGCCACAACTGTGTGAAATTGTTTGCCTCAGCAAACAGTTCCACAGTTCTATCGCCTACTATAGTTTACTAGTCTGTATAGTCTATACCCCTCTATCTCAGATATCGTATGAGTTATAGGCTCGGTGACCAGATACCTCTCGTTAAAAAGCGCCCTCGTTTGGCAAAAATTACGCCCAAAAGCGCCCAAAATTATCGCCCAAAAATAATTACAACGTTTCTCTTAAAAAATTTAAAAATTAAAAGAAATTAAAAAAAATTAAAATTAATTAAAACGAAAAATTACAAAAAAATTTTTAATTTAAAATGTTTTTTTTTAAACTTATGCACCAATTTCTTCAAATATTTCAACAACAGTAAACAATTCATTTTCTTTACCATCTTTTTGATCTTTGTTGTTTTTACTTGCGTATATTGTTGAGTCCCCCTGAGTGGATGCCCCCTTACCGTGGGTCAGGGGTTTGGGTGCTTCAGGGATTCTGTGAGCTATGCTGGTTGTAGCACGGCTACCTTAGGGTCACCCTTACCAGAAAGGTCATGGTTGAGAAGTGAGACGAAGATTATCCAAACAAACATATCTCATGATGTTGACAAATAAGAGAATTTATACTGCATCAGGTGTGGCGCAGGTTAAAGTCACCCGCGTTCGGGAGTTAGGCAGAGGCTCTCGTTCGAAAAATAGTCGACAGTCTCCCGGCTGTTATCTCGGAGCAATGCCTCCGAGAAGCCCCACCAGTGTACTCGCTATGCGCTTGGGGAAACGGTCGGGGGCAACGGGATCGGGTGCTGTCAATCGGCACTTGGAATGTATTCTCCACGACGGATCACATCTTTGCTCTAAGGCAAATCTTTGAGAAATCCTGGGAGTATGCAAAAGAGGTCTACGCTTGCTTTGTGGACCTCGAAAAAGCATACGACAGGGTTCCTCGGGAGAAGCTCTGGCAAGTGTTGCAAGAGTATGGAGTGGATGGGCAATTACTGGTTGCTATCATGTCTCTGTACGAAAGCTCTGAGATGTGTGTCCGGATAAATGGCATTAAGTCAAGACCGTTCACCGTGGGTGTTTGACTCCGCCAAGGGTGCGTACTGTCGCCCATCTTGTTCATTATCTTTATGGACTGGATAGACAGGGGCAGCCGAGGCGATGAGCGTGTTTGTGTGGGCGACTGCCTGGTGGAGAGGTTGCTCTTTGCGGACGACCTTGTCCTGCTTGGGTCTTCTCGCACGAACCTTCAGCATGCACTAGACCGGTTTGCAGCCAAATGTGAAGAAGCTGGGATGAAAATCAGTGTGGCTAAAACCGAAGTTCTTGTTCTTTCAAGACAGCCTGCTCAGTGCGCTCTCCATGTTAGGGGAGCCTCATTGAGACAGGTGGAGAAGTTCAAGTATCTTGGGATTGCATTCACGAGTGATGGACGGCAGGAGAATAAATTGAATGCTCGGATCGGTGCAGCAAGCTGTGTCAGACGTGAACTGTGGCGATCCGTGGTAACGAAACGAGATCTGGGTAACAAAGCCAAGCTCTGCGTCTTCTAATCTATCTTTGTCCCCATTCTCACCTATGGTCATGAGGCTTGGGTAATGACCGAAAGAGTGCGATCGCGGGTACAAGCGGCCGAAATGAGATTCCTGAGAGGTGTGGCAGGTGTTACCCTACTAGATAGAGTGTACAGCAGCACAATAAGGAAATCTTTAGGTGTTGAGCCGCTACTTCTCCGCATTGAGAGATCTCAGTTGCGCTGGTATGGCCACGTGATACGGATGCCGCAAACTAGTCTTCCTAGGCAGTTGTTATTTTCCAAGCCGGTGGGTAAGAGACCAAGGGGTCGGCCTAGAACCAGGTGGCTAGACTACATGGAGAATCTGGGTTCGAGTCGCTTGGATATTACCAGGGAGGACATGCGCCTGATGGCGGAAGATCGCGATCGCTGGAGATCCTACATAGGGCTGCTGCCCCCGCGACCCTAACGGATAAGCGGGTTTTGAAAAGTAAGTAAGTAAGTAAGTAAGTATATTGTTGAGTCAAAACGGGATAACATAGTTTGTGATGGAATAAATTCATTACAACATTTTTTATCACAGTGTTATGAATCTTAATAATCATTATAGACACAAGTGAAGTGAGACTCATACGATTTTTTAGTCTTGTTTTGACACATGTCATTACAGAAAATACCCTTTCTACTGTAGCATTAATTAATTTCCATATTATTTTATCTTACCTTTGAACTCCTTTTCATTTTCCCAGTCTTTCTGATACTTTTTTGGATATTTTGTCCATTTTCCCATTTTTAAATATTGCTTCTGTCAATATCGTCTGTTTTGCTTGTGGTTATCTATCGTTGGTGCAGTACGAGTATGGTGCTAAACTAATTATACTATAAACTATTCATGATCAACTATATATAATGTATAGTTGTTTGTTTTGCTTGATCACATATTGGCGGCATATGACAATATTACAGTAATATTTTTATTATATGTGGACTTGGATAATATAATATGACGTCAGCCCGTAGCCAACGAGAAAAACAGGCCCCGGCGCGGAAAAATCACTTGATCATAGTAGTCCGGCCAACAATCCAACTTTCATTCTTTCCAACAAACGAAAAAATATCAATTGTTAAAATCCAAGATGAAAGCAATGAGGGTTACATTGTTTCTCGGACTAGTATGGTCAGGTGACTTTTCCGCGCCGAGGCCTGTCTATCTCATTGGCTACGCGTCAGCCTGTATGACGTATGAGTTTTAGACTTATCTCATGACTGATACTGCTACCGATAACAAAAACAAAAAACGCACAAATAGCCCAAATTCATTATGATTCGCCCAAAAGTCGCATGTTTTTGATTTATTCGCAACAAAAAAAACCGCAAAGCGCACAAATCAAATTTTAGGTGCAAATGGTCATTAAAAAACGCCCAATCTGGTCACCCTGGTTATAGGGGATGTTTAGGCTTGACAACTTTCAGACTGCCAATTCCGGGAGACTAAGAGTTGAACAGGTCAGTGATTTGTGTTAAATATTTTGATTATTGTATCATTTTTGAATTTCTGTTTCATTTAATTGCCATTAAAAATAAATACCGAAAACTGTTCAAACAAAAGAAAAGAAAACACTATTCCACATAAATGAATTTATAAAATTAAAAAGGAGACAGATGTTCGAAATGTACGTATGGGTTTTTAATTTTATAAATTCATTTATCAGGGTGTCTAGCAAAACGATTTCGTAAAATTCCCTGACCATCAGTAGCAAAAAAAAAAAAGTCTATTTTGATAGAATATTATTGACATTTTTCAAATTTTTCTTTCCTATTTCGTATTTCTTTTGCTGATTTTGTAAAACTCCCTGACTCAGGGTTCGTACACTTGATCAGAAATAAAATTCCATGACTTTTCTAAAACATTTCAAGGCAGTTCAATGCATTTTCCAAGACCATAATATTTTATATTTTTAAGAATAATATATTCATATCATTTATAAATAATTATTAAGAAAACATTAAATCTCTTCAAAAAACACTTTTCCCATTGTTTTTCCAAAACTTTCCAGGCCCGGAAATTTTTTTCGATCTTCCAGATTATTTATGACCCGTACGAACCCTGACTTTTCCTGGTCGCTAGTCACCTTGAATTCCGTGGGAAGGTTTTCAGTCGCATCGATACCACCGTATTGAATGCAGTGCCGCGGCACTAAAAGGAACTGTGGAACTATTGGCTATCGTTTTTTGCAACTAGTTCCTTCAGGCCTCTGCCCGGAACTAGTTCATCTGATCAGTTCCAGTTCCTTCGACCCAACACTACTGTACAGTGACGTTACGAGGTAGGCTTTTCAATATTTCATTAGTTAACATTCATGTCCATGCGGAAAATAGTGTATCGCGAATCAAACGCAGAAGAAGAGGCAATATCTGAGACGAAGCAGGTTTCACTGAGAGCAATAATAGAATAATCTTCCAACAGAACTGATTGGTACAAAGTAGAAAGCTTCGTACAAAGGCCCCTGCAATTCTGATAGTAAATCTCCATATTACTAGAATTAGTTACCAACTAAGTCAACTGAGTCCTCCGATGCTGAAGTAGGCGTAATTTGATCTGAGCACTGAGGATTAGTTAGGGACACCGAATCCATCTCAGCACCAACTGGTTAAGCCGACCCTTAAAAGAAAGAACTAAAACTCTACCAGTTTGTTGATAGATAAAATTTATCAACCTCAGTTCTAGGACGGAAACATAAAATGAGGCATAATGAGGGCACTTTGGTTTTAGTTTGTGGTAAACACCTTGTGAAGGAGAAAAAGAGGAAACCTGCTCCAACACATTTCCTCAGTAGTGTCAGACATCAAGCGTGTGATAAAAAGTTTGTGGTAAGAAACACTGCGCTGTGCCGGTTGGAGAGTGAGGCTAGTCCCAGAACCTTAAATAATAATAATAATAATAATAATTTTATTATAAATACGAGCTGCTGTTTATGACTCTACAAATACGTTGATAATTTGTGGTCACATTGCGTCATTAATTCATTATTACATAACTTATTTTTAATAATAATTCAATTTTTTTTCAATTTCAATTCAATTTTTATTCTATTCAAACAAATAGATTACATAATCTATAATCATAATGCCTTTCCCGAAATAATGTTTTACCTTGTATGGGAGTTTAAACTATTTTTGACAAACAATTATGCAAAAAATAAAAATTCTTTGTAAATAAAAATTTAAAACAATTATGCAAAAAATAAAAATAATATATACTCTTCTATTGTTCTATACTCTTCTGCTGCTTTTTAAAATTAAATGTACTCCAATATTCCGAAGGGCTTGTATGGAAAAATGAGGGCCTATAGACAAACATACACGTACTAATTATTTTATGGAATGATGGGAAAATAATAACAAAATACATAAAACAAACTAAAATACACAGACACTTTTAAATTGTCAAAAATTACAAACAGTAATATCTCTTCCTAGAATTAATTATATATTATAAATTATCAATGTAAAAGACTAATATATACATACAGGAAACTTTTATTTAGTAAAAATTAAGTGATAATAATACATTAATATTTATTAATAATTATCTATCAAAATAATATTGGTATATAAAGAAAAAAAATTTCATATCCAAATCTGAGTTTATATTACACTCAAATTATTTTTTGCGTTTTTCCAATATAATAAACTGGATTTAATCAAGTTTCCATTCTGGTATATTATTAAATAGGTCTGGGATATAGAATTGTCTTTCTCGTTTTCCATAATTATTTTTTCGTAAGGAGTATTCTTGTTTCCTGCGTTTTAGGTAGTTTTACGAAAAGTAATTTTGAGTAAATACTATATATTCAAATAATGTTTCAATTTTTATGATTTTTAATTCTTTATATTGGTAATTAGTGCAATATGATTTTTAATTCTTTATATTCATGTAATTTAGTGCCATATGTTATTTGTTTAATAATTTTATTTTGTATCTTAATAAAAATAATAATAATAATAATAATAATAATAATAATAATAATAATAATAATTCCTACACCCAAACATCAATACTCCCACGGGTGCATAACTTTCCCTCCCTCGCATTTGAGTCCCTTGGGCTTTGGCCCTCTTTTGGGACCGCCTCTGGGATTGGCTTCCGGACTTGATCCGAGTTTGGCTTCCCCAAACAATGATAATAATAATAATAATAATAATAATAATAATAATTTCAATTCAATTCAATTCAATTTATTAGTTCAAACAGCCGAAGCCAAAAAAGAACAAAATTCATGAAACGAAAACTTAAATAACAATGTAGAAAAAATAAAAACATCATTTAAAAATATAAAAAGAATTCTGCAATCTATTGTAGGTGGACTGAATTCGAAAAAGTGGGGATCTTCGAGGATGTACTTTCTTCATAAGCAATCAATGTTTCTCGAGAAGAGAACTGAGATACTTGTAGACGAATTCTTGAAATAATATCAACATCACCTGCTCCAGAAATGATTTTTCTTAAAATGGTCAAGTCATATTGATCACGTTTCATGGTGAGAGATGGTAATACTGTTTGAGAGGAAGGATATCTATGATTCAGAAATCTCAAAAAGGTTGATTGAACTTTATCGAGAGAATATGCCTGTTGTTGGGTGCATCTATTCCAGATCGTACTACAGTACATTAATATTGGTAAAACTAAAGAGGTATATAGATGAAGAAAAGTATTCTTCTGAGTGAAGCTGGCACTATTTCGCAGAATAGACCCGAGGGCGTTTAGTGCTTTTTGTTTAACATGAACAATTTGGTCATGAAAAGTGAGTTTTGGTCAAATGTCACACCCAAGTCTCTAACAGCAGTTTTCTTTAAGATGGGGTGTTGATCAATATTGTAAGGATAAGTAATCGGATAACGTTTGTTAGTAAAAGTGCATCTAAAATATTTGGAGTAATTAATAGTCAAATGGTTTTTAGAGGACCACTGGACCAGTTTTTGGATAGCATTCTGTAAGGTAAGTGCATCTGACAAATCAATCTTTTTATAAATTTTTGTATCGTCCGCATACTTGAGTACGTTTACTCCATGGAGGGCTTGCGGGAGATCGGACGTGAAGACATTAAATAGAAGAGGCCCGAGTACAGAACCCTGAGGTACGCCAGTGACAGGAGAGAAAGGATGAGATTTACCTGTTCCAATAACGACATAAGCTTTACGTTCAGTAAGATAAAGAGTTTAGTAAGTTAAGGAGATTGTCTCTAAGCCCAAAATATTGCATTTTCTTATAACGAAATTTTATAACGGAAAATTCGCTGCCGCAAAGTCATAATAATAATAATAATAATAATAATAATAATAATAATAATAATAATTTCAATTCAATTTACTTTATTAGTTTAAACAACCGAAGCCAAAAAAACCCCCAAAATTCATGAAACAAAACAAACTTAAAAAACAATGTAGAAAAAATAAAATTTCATTTAAAAATATCACAAGAATCCTGCAATCTATTGTCGGTGGACTGAATTCGAAAAAGTGGGGATCTTCGAGCATGTACTTTCTTCTTAAGCGTTGGATGGAGACGCATCAATGTTTCTCGAGAAGAGAGCTGACATACTCGTAGACGAATTCTTGAAAAAACAACTGCTCCAGAAATGATTTTTCTTAAAATGGTCAAGTAAAAATGCATCTAAAACATTTGGAGTAATTAATAGTCAAATGGTTTTTAGAGGACCACTGGACCAATTCTTGGATAGCATTATGTAAGATAAGTGCATCTGACAAATCAACAATCTTTTTATAAATTTTGGTATCGTCCGCATATATGAGTACGTTTACTCCATGGAGGGCTTGTGGTAGATCAGACGTGAAGACATTTAATAGAAGAGGCCCGA
This sequence comes from Rhysida immarginata, assembly GCA_023313115.1. Taxonomy (NCBI): domain Eukaryota; kingdom Metazoa; phylum Arthropoda; class Chilopoda; order Scolopendromorpha; family Scolopendridae; genus Rhysida; species Rhysida immarginata. The sequence continues at coordinate 10,312 of JAHWFO010079795.1, read as the reverse complement.
GTACAGAACCCTCAGGCACGTCAAAAGATGAGATACCTGTTCCAATAATGACATACGCTTTACGATCAGTAAGATAAAAGTTCATTACGTTACGAAGATTGTCTCTAAGCCCAAAATATTGCAATTTCTTACATAACAGATTGTGGTTTTCCATAAGGCCTTACTAAAGTCGAAATAGACACCATCAATTTGACTCGTCTCTTCGCACGGCTACAGGAACAGGATCCCCGATCCTACACCCTTCTGTTTCAAAAAACTTTATTCTTACTCTTAATTGTAAAACCCCAGTCTTTTAATTTAAATTAAGTCTGTTGGCTATAAACGATTATAGTTTAATAATTAAAGTTTAAAATTAGGGTAACTAACTAATGAACCCCCAGTCAATTTTTATTTACTGACTTACAGTAACTTTTATAAATGAGCTTGCTGCAAAAACGTAATTCCAAGCGTATTTGTTGCTTTTTATTTCTTTTTCTGAATATAATATTAACAAACCAAAGTAAATATTACAAATAAACAGAATGACTTCTACAAGAATACTGCCGCTAACATTTTATCACAAGGAACAATACAGCGTCGAAGAATAGGTAGAGTGGCTTAAATGAATCCGCCTGGGCTGATGGGTGATACTGAAGAGAACTAGTATTGCTCTGAAGAGACAGACAACATAACAGCTTGCTGCAATTCAAAAGACAAACTGCGAATCTAACAAACGCTTGGAACTAAAAAAATAATTATACAATAATTTATAGATAAAAGGAGAACTAAGGGCAAATAATGATCAAAATCAAAGTCACAGGCTGGATGGACTAGATTAGAAGGAGTTGAACTGCCCGGTCTAGAATGAAAAATACGCTGGACAACGTTGAAGACGAAAAGCCAAAGTTCTTGATCGAGGAATAGACACTCGGAGAAAGATTTACTTAAAGTTTAACAAAAGGAAAAGGGAAAAAGAAAAAAAGATAAATTAAAAAAAATTAATCAGTATCTAGCAATAAAAAAAAAAAAAAAAAAATCAGTGAGACAGGCAAATAAGGGTTAAGTGATTTGCATTAAAACATAAGGTGAAATTACAGAATAATTCAGAATTAAAGAAGCTTACCTTGTCACGGTACCCGGTCATTTGGCCGACGGACATTTGGCCGAACGGACATTTGGCCGAACGGACATTTCACCGAACGGACATTTCACCGAACGGACATTTGGCCGACGGACATATGACCGAACGGAAATTTAACCGACGGAGAAATTTATTTAATGGAAAAAAAAATGTTTTCAGGAGGTTATTTCGTATAACAAATCTTAGGAGACAAATCTGTTTAATTCTTTCTAGTAAGCAAGCATATTGTATGGACCTAGAAATTATCCTTTTTTGTATGTCTTTTTAAATAAATGTTTGTTTTTATAACGTTAGGTAGGTTAAGATGGGAACTAGACAAAATGCAACTTAGGGTCTTGTATTATTAAATAATATCAATTCTTTTCCTATATGTCTTTTTAAATGATTATTTTACTTCTATAGAATGAGATACTCATTAGTGATGGGCGATATTTGATACCAGTATCGTGTATTAAAACTTTATTCATACACATCAAAAAATTCTTAATCGGATAGTATCCGGTACACCCCACTTCATCGAAAAACCATGGCCCACGGGGATGTTTGCAGGAGGGCAATATGACTTGTTATATTGATGTGAATAATTATTTATTATAAAACTACGTATTTTGAACGAAACTATATTTTATTATATATATTATTTGGTATGGAAAATTATATTAATGATCGAAAATTAAGTTTCAAAAAAATTACATTACGAAAACTGGAAAAAAAAAATACACGCAGTAATGCAGAAAATTTATTACTTATGTCATGAAGTAGCGCGCTAAGCGGTAAAAACGCAAAAGATGAATTGATTATTTACCGATTCTTATTATTAAAAGTTCAATTATTCTGTCTCTTGATGTTGTTGATATTGTTTAACTTACAGACGTGTAGTTTTAACAGTATATGTAATTTCAAAAATATTTGTTCAGATGTTTTTAAAAATAAATGTTTCCCTTTATTCGGTCAAAAATTTTTATTCGAATGGGTTGGAAATTTATTCGACTAAATCACACAAAACGACTAATTTTTTAAAGAAATTAACAGTGTGTCTAGCAAAACGATTTCGTAAAATTCCCTGACTAATATCAAATATTGCCCATCACTAATGAGTATATCATTTTATAGAAGTAAAATATTCTTTTAAAAAGACATATAAGAAAAGACTTGATATTATTAAATAATACAAGACCCTTAGTTGCATTTTGTCTGGTTCCCATCTTAACCTACCTAACGTTATAAAAACAAACATTTATTTAAAAAGACATACAAAAAAGAATAATTTCTAGGTCCATACAATATGCTTGCTTAGTAGAAAGAATGAAACAGATTTGTCTCCTAAGATTTGTTATACGAAATAACCTCCTGAAAACTTTTTTTTTTCCATTAAATGAATTTCTCCGTCGGTTAAATTTCCGTTCGGTCATATGTCCGTCGGTGAAATGTCCGTCGGCCAAATGTCCGTTCGGCCAAATGTCCGTTCGGCCAAGTGTCCGTTCGGCCAAGTGTCCGTTCGGCCAAGTGTCCGTTCGGCCAAGTGTCCGTCGGCCAAATGACCGGGTACCCCTCGTCACAGGGAAAACACGGAGATAACGGTTAACAAGTACACAGCGACAATTCAAGACACAACATAAATAGGGAAGGGAGATAGTCGAGTAGGAAACAAAAAGGAGAAATCCCAAGCGACGAGGAAGAAAAATTCACCTAGATTACAGAAAAAGTGCTAACGGGTAAAAAAAACAAAAAAAACAAGCAAGTTCAATGAGTGATGGTAGATCAAATAATTCTATAGTCAAAAAAAAAACTCAATCAGTAAAAGCAAAAAAGGAAATCGAAAAACTTCCAGCTTGAAGTCAAAATGTTAAGTTATTACTGGTTAGTATGAAAAGTTTTTCAAAGTAAGTGTCCCATTCCATTCAACTCAATTGTTACGTAACTAAGAAGGCTTAACATTCAACGGATAGGCCTCAAAGCTGCGGAGAAAGGTATTCAAAAATTATCATACATCGGAAGAAATGCTCCTCGTCGAGACCATCATCTTGAACAGAAATAGGTTCCTGGACAGGGCAAGGGCGTTGCAGAGAATAGCTTGTAGAAAAAACGTGTGTGATACGGCTCCGATCTCTGTAACCCATACGCAAGACAGCAGCAAAAATACGACCGATAGTGGTCAACGGGTCCTCTGGCTCGCAATAGACCTTGGCGAAATTAGAACAAAGATTTAAGCTTCACCCTGATGAAGTCATGTGAACTGGGAACGACAATCGGCCAATAATGCCTTTGCGGATTCCTATCGACGTTGCCGGAGGGATAAGGCCAACTTGCTTATCTGAGGCTGCTTTCCCACAGTCGTTTCCATCTCTCTCCATCTGAAAGACTGCCCATCCACTCAAAAAAAAAATACTTTTCGCAAACGCTCGAGACGCTCGAGACAACACGTCATTGAAACACCTCGCGAGCGGACAAAGCGGAGTTCGGAAAAATTTCTTTTTTAAACAACCAGGAGCTCGAGAAAAGAAAGAAACTGACGTAAACGATTGTTTACTAAACGAACTTTCTCGACCGAACTAACTTTAAGCCATTTTTAACTTCAAAAATATTTTAAAGAATAAAGAGCTATGCTTTATTTTTATATAAAAAAATTTGTTTGAGTATCATTCTACCGCTATATCCAAATGAAACAAAGAAGAAAGAAATATTAACGTTGAATTGTGTCTACTCAAAACCATAGCAACGGTTATTTATTTATTTTTTTTTGACTTAGAATAGAAAATTGACTCGTAACCTTTCATAATCGTAGTTGCTTATAAATCCACGCATCTAATCTTGTGAGCCTCGCAATAATCTCCAGAGAAGCCTAACTAATTTCCAATTCGTTTTAGCTTCACCAAAAAAAAACAAATAGCATTTAGGAGAATTTATACATCTTCTCCCTTCAATACAAGTCCTACCCATACGAGTGACTGCCTTTAAACAAATATTCCTAACTAAGTTTGTCTGGCCAGAATAAAAAAAAAATCATTAGCATTTACTTCAAAATGAAGTTATGGCAGTACCAACTCATTGCGCTAAACGCATCAGAACGCGTTATGTGAGCCCTTTGATTTATAATATACCGGAGGGGGCCACTTTAATCTCCTATTAAAATGAACGAAGCCGAATCGGAATTCTTATATTGGTTCCAGAAGAGAAAAAAGTGCGAGAATGAGAACACAAGATCTTAGATAATTCCCGTTTTACGAAATAACCCCTCGAACAAGAGTTTTTTAGCGGGTGCACAAAATTGACTAAATCAGACAAAATAGAAGCTTGCCAGTCGGAGAATAGACCTTTTCGCCCAATAGACTCACCAGATTGGCAAAATACGCTTCAATAATAAGAAAAAAACTTCTGCTTCCCAAGCAGCAAAAACGGAGCGTTATAGTATGTATGTATGTCTATATGTATGTATGTATGTATGTATGTATGTATGTATGTATGTATGTAT
>JAHWFO010079791.1:0-10012 GCA_023313115.1 Rhysida immarginata | reverse complement strand
CCTTTTAACGTCCATAGGTTTAGACGGAGACCTTGGAACCTTGCAACTGCAGATGAGAAGGGAGACCGCGTGCTTCGTCAGATGATGCCTCCCGAGCAGTGTTGTTATTGTGTTCAGCACCAATGAATGTAAGAGGTACACCTAAGTTACGAAGGCATGATTCGCTGTGTTCCGAATTTTCCTTATTGCGAGACATCAATGTAATGGCGTTAGAAAAATGGTCTTTCTCGTTCAGATTGTAACTTACAAATCTAGATTTTTACAAAAGAAAGTCACCTTCACACACTTCACCAATTGCAAAACGATTAAGTAGTTCACGAAAAGATACCTGGTTTTTCACCTACTTGACGCATAATTCTTGTTAAATGGAATATTTTTTCAGTTGTTGGTAGACCTATTTGCCTTGAACAGCAAAAGTAGACGATGGGTTCGGTTGCTTATGCATAGGTGTAACACCAACAGGAAGCAACTGATTAAAGTCGCTCAAAAGCAACATTGCACATCCGCCAAAAATTTCATGTTGTTTTTCTGGGCTTCCTTGACCAAGTCGGTTGTCTATTTTGCCCAGCAAATTCAGTACAAGCATTGAGAATTTGTCAACAACAATTAGCTTTACTGACTGCATTGACAATTGAAATTTGCGTTCGGCTTCACCACATAGCTTGGAGAGACGGACCTCATCACTGAGCTCAACCAGATCGTTTATTATTCTTCAACGACTTCACGTATTTCCGGTTTTTTAAAATACTAACCACCTTCAGGCACCACATTAATTGTATTCGGGATTTGGCTACTATTGGTTTAGTGGTTTTGACGTGATGACGTTACAATGGTAGCTGATAAGGGAGCTATACGAGGAGGACGCTGACGGTTCGGTGGCTCGTCCGGGCGAAATTGTCAACACCGGTATAGTTGGGTGGCTCCCTTGTAGAACCTCGTCGGGCTGGCCTTTCCCTCGGGCGGTAGTCCGTGTAGAAGAGACGTCCTTCACCTTGGGAAATGTCGGTTTCGAGTTTCTCGTTGCCACGGGAATTTTGGTCCGCAATCGGCGTAGTCGGTCTCGGCTGCGGTTACCATCCAAATATTATCAGAGTTCGAATTAGAAAATGTCACTTGCTTACCTAGGTCTATTATCTCATCCTCGGCCGTCCAATCCCTTGGGTCCGGGCTAGAAGACTTTCCTCGGGCAGAACTTCCATTGGCAGGTAAAGTGGCAATGGCTGCGTCGGTCACCGTCTCTTCCAAGAGCTTTTTAGTGAACTCCAAATCTGCCCCTTTACTGTCAGTTGCTTTCCTTTTTATATCCCCCGAACTCCGCCTCATTCGTCTATTAATTTGCATGACCAATGAGAGGAGGGGAGAACTATTTTTGTTCCCGGGGTGAGAAGCTGTTTCCCCCTCGTGCGTTCGCTTCTCCGATTGATTAGATTCTGATGACGCCGATGACGTGTTTATTTTTGTTTTCCCTCGGCGCACGTGGCGATTTGAAGAGACTTTGTCTCCCGTTCGCTCATCTGACTGTCGTGACACGTAATAAGTTTTTGAACAATCCAATATGTTACAATTAAAAACACGAGGGAGGCGGTAATTTTAGTTTTAGTATAGACTGTAGTGGGGGTTTCTGATAATATGACAAACCCTTACTAGGTTTGACTGTTCGACTGAAGCAAAAATTTATGTGAATCAGTTTGCGGCCAACATGTGTATACAGCTATTTCATTTATTACAATTGCGTTGCAAAAGTGCAGAATCATATTGAACAAATAACAAATTACGATAAGTTCTGTGGATGCCATTTCTTTAAAACACAAACAAGGATCGTTTCTTCATAAACATTTTTATTCAACATGAATACACTTATTTAGACAATCAGGCAGTCATCTTTCAGCATGAGAAGTTATAAAACGACAGGATATTTCTTTATTTAGTTACATAACCAATAAATATACAGGGTGTCCGGAAATAAATGGTAAATATTCATACACGTGAGAAAACATGTATAAAGAAGCATTTTTATTCTTATGAACATGGTGTCGCAAGCCAACCCCTACAGAGATACAGGGGGATTAAAGTATGTTGCGCTGCCTATCCCCATTGGACTTTTTTGTGGGGCTACATGAAGTCACTGGTGTACGAAACACATGTTCCATCCGTTGATGATCTGGTCGCTCGCATTGCTGTGGCAGGTGAAACAATCCGCGAACAACCGAATGTACTATGTCATGCACGGGAGTCGCTACTACGGCGCTGTAACCTGTGCGTGCAAACATATGGCCGGACCTTTGAACACCTGCTGTGAGTCTTGATACGCAATGGACATTTGTGTGGCGTCTGTTTTGTTCACACTTGTTTTTACCCACAGCTTGCATGTACGCCTTGATGTACATTGCTCATAATCTACGTTAAGATGTTACCTGAAGAGCCTACAGCGTTTGTAGGGTGGCTTATTTGTTTATTTCTACGTAGTTTAATGTTATGTGATGTGACTTGATTTTGTTCCATTACATCAGCACTTTCGAACAGGTCTGTAGGCTCCAATGTGGGCTGCACCACATTGCCTAGTCGCTCGCGGGACGTCAACAATCAGGCAGCGCAACATACTTTAATCCCCCTGTATCTCTGTGGGGGTTGGCTTGCGACACCATGTTCATAGGAATAAAAATGCTTCTTTATACATGTTCTCTCACGTGGATGAATATTTACCATTTATTTCCGGACACCCTGTATACCGTTTGTGACTCATGCCTATGCATTTATGTACGCCAAAGTCGGAGGAAAATATCCAGCAGGACTAAGGAGCACTTCAAATATGTCCAAAATTACAAACCCGAAAACTCAGGATTTGCCCTGCACATTTTACAGTTTGGACACGATATCGACCAGTGTTGCCAGTTTTGAAAACGGAAAGTGCTACAGTGCCATCTGAATTATGCTACTTTATGCTACAGACCCATCTCAATTATGCTACGCTTTATGCTACATATAAGCCTATCATAAATTACTTTTGTGATTGCCAAACTCTAAAGAAATAAACCACTACTTTTTTAAACCTTTTATTAATAAAACAAAGTTCAAATATTTGCATTCATACATTCAAAAGTTTCATTTTCACTAATATTTTGAATCCATCGTTATTAAAACGTCATAATATTTCAGTTGATGGTGTAAATGATGTGCACCGTGAGATGAGAACAATGAGATGGTACCTGAAATAACAGTAGAGGTGATACCTCGAAGAGCCAGTTCGTCCTGATTGCCCTCCTCCACCGAAGATTCCTGGTTGTTATGCATGAATTCCATGCAGAGATTTCAGGGTTTCTATATGCTATTATCAATCACTACTAACTAATCGCTGCTAACGGTGCAATTATCGACCCCAAAAAATTATAAAATTCTACATCGTGTGAATAATGATAGATATTTGAAATTTCTAGAGCCGCTCGCAATAGGTCGTAGACCGACCAATCAGCTTATGAACTTAGATAGCGGACCCATGGACCAATCTGATCGGTCAAGTTTTGTCAACGTCTTGAAATAATTTTTCCCATTGGCTGTGCTTTATTATTCTTCTACAAAATTTGTTCTTTATTCCTGGTTGTCGAAGTAACTTAATAGAAACCTTGTTTTGTACATTTATTGGCTACTAGCAAAGGTACCCGGCGTTGCCCGGGATAATTACACTTGTAGGTAAACTAGGGGTGGGCGATCCTGGATATTTCAGGAGCGATCTCGATCTTCGATCTTGGCCATAAGATCGATCGATCTCGGGCTCGAACCGATCTCAACCCTTCTTATCATTTTGGGACAATAGCAGCAACCAGAGTACAAATAATTTGTTTATCTTATACTCTTCATCAAAAGCACCCCACAGTGAACTGCGTTTATTTGGACTTGTATTTGAACCAGTCACATCCACAGCCTGTCGTTGGTTTGCTGTATGCTGTGCTTTCTTTAGAAATTTCTGGATACTTGTTTGCATTTTATCTTCATTAGCAAAAACCATCTTTTTGAATCGTGGATCCAGCAGTTTTGCAATACCATATAGCCTAAATAATTAACCATAAAATGTAATATTCGGAAACTTTGTTTCTCTACCTTAAGTAAAATGGAATTGAGAAGAATAACGGAATTGTTTCTCTACCTTAAGTAAAAAAAAACTTACCGGAATTGATAACGACGAGCTTCGAGTCCAATGATTACCCTAATTGGAACGTGTGCATTAGTGAGTCTCAGGCAGTTTGCATCGACAATCGAACAGTGTAGTGAAAAGAAAGACGCGAGTGGTCCAGGAGCCAAAATGTAAACCAGAGGAGGTACACTGAACTGGGAGAGAAGCCTGATGAACCTCTTTAGTCCTCCAGAGAATAAGTCCCAAGAAGGAACGAGAGTCAGATTGTAGATTGACGAATAGAGTCCCCAAAAATCAGCAGGATCTAAAAGATCCAGTAGTTGGGATAGACGGCCTTGTTAACGTCATCAAAGCAGACATCCAGGATATGGCGGGGTCATCGAAACCAGAGGGGACCTTTAACAACGAGTGGATGGTCCAGAATACCAGAAACCAGAGTATTTTCATGATTCTCCATCTTGGATAGCATGTTCTTCATAAGTGTCTGGACAAAGGTGCCTATGTGGGTCATCCCCAAATCGTCATAGAGTGGTTGTTGGCAATTCTCCTGTCAAGTTGGGCAATGGAGCGGAGAGCAACATTTTGGAAGGTCTGGAGATCCTTCCACCTAGATTTGCAAATAGAAGCCTAAGCAGGCATTCCATGAAGTAAAATAGTACGAATCACAACCTTGTATATCAAGAGTTGGTTATCCACACCAAGAGCGCTGTTTCGCCCCAGTAGTGCAATCAAACTGAACCTCGCTTTCTTTGCTTTGTTAAGCGCGTATTGGACTTGGTCGTTCCAGTTTAGTTTGGAATCGATCATGACACCAAGATATTTATAGCTTTTTAACCACTCAAGTTTCTTGCCAAATAAGAAGAGGGGCTTTGGAGGGTTTTTGCATTTGCGAGTGATAAACATAACCTTGCAGATACGGCAAGGGTGAGGCCGCATGGGATTGGTCGAAATTAGAATGGGTTAAATGAAGCGGCCAATGAGAAGGCATGAAAAGACGTTTAATAATCTGAAAGCTTTATCACATAACATTTACAGTCAATCACAATCATATAGCAATACAGCATGCCAGAAATTCAACTATCGAATAGGGATGGACGATAGCCATCATTATAATAAAATAATTACTTGCTAGTTTTTAACTTATCGAAATGAAAGAGAAAACAATCCTACTTAAAAGTATTAGTAATAATACTTACAGTATTTGTGAAGTCTTCAAAAATTTACGCCTGATGTGTGCTGCAAAATATTCGACTCGGTCTGATATGTCAGACATCGACAATCGACAATCGAGCAGTGTAGTGAAACGTTATTCGAGTGGCACTTGAAGCATAGCTTTCATAATCTCACCCTTCCTAAATAAATGCCAAGGGAATTACACTGAAGTAGTTAAGAAGCGTGATGAACCCATAAAGGTCATCCATAATATGAAGGAGAAAATACCCCCTCTTGGGTGGAGGTGATTTTGATTGACGACTGTCAAGACTAGAAGCAGACCACTAGTATTAGATAAAACACGACCTATGAAGTCCAGTAATCTGGAAATAAGACATTATCAATGTCTTCAAAATTAATATCAGGTATATGCCTTGGATCACGATATCTCTTTCTATGCATAGGATGATTTAAAATGCCCGATACTAGCTCGTTGCTATGATTTTCTATATTGGGCAGCATGGATTCCATGAGCCCTTGAACGTATTTGCCAATATGAGTCATGTTGAAGTCATTAGAAATGGAGGAATTGCGAACAATTCTCCGATCTTTTTGCGCAATAGTCCTAAGGGTAACGTTTTGGAACGTTTGCAGTTCTTTCCACCTAGTCTTACATATTGTGGCCCAGACGGGCATACCATACGTCAAGATGGTCCGAACAATGACCTTATAGAGTAGGAGTTTATTATCAATGTTTAGAGCACTATTCCGGCCAGCAGAGCAATCAAGCTAAACTTGGCTCTCCTGGCCTTATTCAACGCATAAGTTGCGTGGGGAGTCCAGGTAAGTTTAGAGTCAATAACAACACCAACATATTTGTAAGTTTCAACCCAGTCCAGTTTTTTGCCATATAGTGTTATAGAATCTAATGATCTCTTTCTCTTCTTGGAGACAAACATCGCCTTGCATTTGTCTACATTCAATTTTAGCCTCCACTTGCTAAACCAGCTTTCGCACTCCTTTAGAGCCTTCTGTAGCCGCGAGACTACTACGGCTGGTTGACGAGCACAGGTCAGTATAGCAGCGTCATCTGCGTAAAAAAAGAGCTTACATTTGGAAGGATTTGGAAAGTCTCGCATAAAGTAATTGAATAATACTGGCCCCAGAACTGAACCCTGTGGGACTTTTACTTCATACATAGGAGATAGACTATCTCCAACTCTGGCCTGAAAGAACCGGTTGGAGAAAAACGAGTGTATCAGAGTAATTATATCTTGAGGAAATCCATCCATAATCATTTTAAAAATAAGACCATCGTGCCAGACTTGGTCGAAGGCTTTGTGTACATCGAGGAAAACGACCCCACAATACATAGAGAGATTAAGGGGCTCATTGATATCCGCTGCGAGCCTCCATGTTTGGAGTTGGCAGGAATGGTTTGGGCGAAAACCAAATTGTTCATCGCGGATGAGATCGTTGGCATCACAGTACTCAATGAATCTCTTGAGAATTGTTTTTTCCAGGATTTTGGAGATTGATGGTAACAAGCTGATGGGCCTGTAGCTAACAGGATTTGCAGGATTTTGTCCTGGTTTAGGAATGCTTAAGACAACTGATTGCTTCCAAGATATGTCAGACATATAAATAAGTTATTTATAAATTAATAAAGCACCAATGGGAGGCCAGCGTCAAATCTCGAAATAAGATTGGCTACTGTGTCCAATAAAAGAATAATGATACGACGGTCTTCCATTATTTCAAGGCAAAGACCCCCCAAAATGTATACGTTGTTCTGGCCAGCACACATCTAGTTTCACAAAGTGTCCCAAATATCTACAAGTCAAAAGGATCAAAAGCACCAAAGTGGTAGAAGGAAAATCCTATGCTTCGGTCGCATCCAGTTCTGCTGATACTCGGGAAACACGTACGGTCGACCACAATCAATTGCGTGATGTTTACAGGTTACTTGGAAATTTGCTAAATCAGTATAAGGAAAGTGGAAAAGCAGTGCCACAGATTGCCTCTCACGAATCCAACAAATGATCATGGACAGACACCCATACAAGATCATTAATCAAGGGAAACTCCGTTGCAATATTTGGAATGCAAGAGGAATCGCTCGCAAGCACATCGAATTCTACAATTTCCTTACAAACTGGAATGTCGACATCGCCTTCGTGTGCGAGACGCACCTGAAATCTACTCAAATCTTTACCTTGCCTGGGTATCGTGTTTATCGCAAGGATCGGCCACTGGGTAACAATGCCAGCCACGCTTTTGGTGGAGCAGCGATCATTGTTAAGGACAGCATTGATCATCGTCAGTCTGTCACTCCAGACTTTGTGGGAATGAAAGCAGTCTCCGTGATCATAAACGATGTGGACGCAGGCGAAATCAAGTTCATCTCTTTATATACTGACGAGCTGCTGTCTGGGCCCATCCCAGTTGTTATTGCGGACGACTTGAATGCTAAGCACCATGCGTGGAACTCCAAATGCCCCAATCAAAACGGCAATATCTTATATGGATATACCTTAAACGAGATTGACACCTTTGTTGCTGGTCCCCTTGATGACACGTACTACTGCGACCACTCACCTGTTAGCGACGTGCTGGATATTGCAGTTCTTAAAGGTTTCCTCAAGCCCTATAATATATTCACAGTCGACGACTTGTCTTCTGACCACCGTCCAGTGATGCTTATGTTTGAAGGCTTAAACATCGATAAGAAGATTGTGCTCCGCTCTAAACAGGACTGGAAGCTCTTTAGAGATATTCTTAGAGACAATAGCATTCCTTACAAGAAGGTTATTGATAAGGAGGATATTAATAGTAATATTAATGCTATCACCCGTGTTGTCAACGATGCCACTACTTCCAGTACCTCTACTATCGATCGTAAGCGTCCTGAACATCTCGACCTGCCTCCTTATATCAGGCGTCTTATTCTCGAAAGGAATTCTTACAGAAGATTATGGCAGCGTAAGCGACTTCCCTATTTCAAGACCAAGTACAACCGGCTTTCTCGCAAGGTTCAGGAAGAGGTTAAAGCACAACGAAATCAAAGATGGAGCGAAAAACTGAAGTCCTTGTCTGTCCAGGACAACTCGCTCTGTGGAACTATGAGGGCCTTAAAGAGTAACAGACCAATCCAATTGCCGCCACTGCTTGCAGGCAACGGCAACGTTGTCACCAGTGACGGGATAAGGCTCAGTTGATCGCTGATTTCCTGAAAAGTCAATTTACCACGCCTGGTGAGAGAAACTTGGACAGCCTCCAAAACAGTCAGCTAGTTTGCTTACCAGTGCATTCATCGTGTTCCCACCCCTGAGGAAGTCATTAGTGCTCAAGAAGTCTCCGACATCATCAAGCGACTTAAAATCAAGAAAGCAGCAGGTATTGATTCCATCACTAACAGTGCTCTCAAGAACTTGCCTTCTAATATTGTCTCGATCATTACCAAAGCCATGAACGACTGCTGGAGACATGGTTACTTCCCCGACCAGTGGAAAGAGTCTGTTATCGTTACCATACAAAAGCCTGGTCTTAACCCTGCTCTTCCTGTTAGCTATAGGCCTATAAGCTTGTTACCTATGCTATCAAAAGTGTTTGAACGCGTCATTCTTAAGAGATTTAACGACTTCTGTGTGGCTAACAATCTTGTTCGTGAAGAGCAATTCGGCTTTCGACCAGGTCACTCCTGCCAACTCCAGATCTGGAGGCTTATTGCAGATTTAAACACTCCTCTTAACTATGCTAAATATGGTGCTCTTGTCTTTTTGGTGTCCGAAAAGCTTTTGATCAGGTTTGGCACGAAGGCCTGATTTACAAAATGATTTACTTGTGGTTTTCCGGACGATCTTTTTGCATTGATTAGATCCTTTCTGTCGAGCACGATATTTCGTGTCAAGGTTGGCAGCTCCATGTCCAACCCGTGTGACGTCAAAGATGGTGTTCCCCAGGGTTCTGTCCTAGGCCCTGCACTCTTCAACTTTTTCATCCATGACTTCCCAACGTTTACAAAATGCAAGCTGTATCTGTTCGCTGACGACGCGTCCATCATGACCACTGACCGCGTTCCAGCTCACGTCATATCACGGTTACAAAAGGCCTCACATCTGTGCGAGAAATGGTTTGCAAAGTGGAGACTCGACCTAAACGTTGACAAATGCAAGGCGATGTTCATTACAAAAAAACTTCGGAAACCCCCGAGTCCTCTGTTCCTTTCTGGTAAAGAGCTCGAATGGGTGAAACATTACAAATACCTCGGAGTTGTAATAGATGCCAAGCTAAACTGGGACGACCAGGTCTCCTACGCCATCAACAAGGCAAAGAAGGCAAAATTCAGTCTGGTAGCTCTTCTGGGGCGAAACAGCGCGCTTGCATTGGACTGCAAACTATTGCTGTACAGGACGGTAATCCGAACCATCTTGCTTTATGGTATGCCTGCCTGGGCTTCAATATGTAAGTCCAGATGGAAGGACCTCCAAACTTTTCCAAAACGTTACCTTGAGGACATTTGCCCAACTTGACAGGAGAGTTGCAACAAATATTTCAATTGCTGAAGATTTCCATATACCTCCCATTGGTAGCTATGTACAGGAGTCACTGAAGAAGTTTCTTCCGAAGATTAAGGACCATCCCAATCCTCTGGTTGCAGATATTCTGGAGCATCCACTCACGTTTAGAAGTTTCCTCAGGCGTCGCAGGCCTCGACACGTCCTGGACATC
>JAHWFO010079790.1:0-11617 GCA_023313115.1 Rhysida immarginata | reverse complement strand
ATCGCACTCTTTCGGTCATTACCCAAGCCTCATGACCATAGGTGAGAATGGGGACAAAGATAGATTTGAAGACGGAGAGCTTGGCTTTGTTACCCAGCTCGCGTTTCGTTACCATGGATCGCCACAGTTCACGTCTGACACAGCTTGCGGCACCGATCCGAACATCCAATTCTTTCTCCTGCCGTCCATCACTCGTGAATACAATCCCAAGATACTTGAATTTCTCCACCTGTCTCAATGAGGCTCCCCTAACATGGAGAGCGCACTGAGTTAGCTGTCTTGAAAGGACCAGAACCTCAGTTTTAGCCACACTGATCTTTATCCCAGCTTCTTCACATATGGCTGCAAACCGGTCTAGTGCATGCTCGTTGCCTCGGCTGCCCCTGTCTATCCAGTCCATAAAGATAATGAACAAGAGGGGCGACAGTACGCACCCTTGGCGGAGTCCAACACCCAAGGTGAACGGACTTGACTTAATGCCATTTATCCGGACACACATCTCAGAGCTTTCGTACAGAGATATGATAGCAACCAGTAATTTCCCATCTATTCCATACTCTTGCAACACTTGCCAGAGCTTCTCCCGAGGAACTCTGTCATATGCTTTTTTGAGGTCCATAAGGCAAGCGTAGGTCTCTTTTGCATACTCCCAGGATTTCTCAAAGATTTGCCTTAGAGGAAAGGTGTGATCCGTCCTGCTTCGGTCAGGTCGGAAACCACACTGCTCCCCCGACAGTTTGGAGTCGACTATCTCCCGACCTCTCTTCTCCAGACACTTAGCGTAAACTTTCCCAGGAATGCTGAGCAAAGAGATGCCTCTATAGTTGTTGCAGTCTCTCTGATCTCCCTTTTTGAAGATAGGGATCGCAATTCCTGTCTGCCATTGCTTAGGGGCCTGTCCAGATATCCAAGCAACCTGACCCACTCGAGTCAACCACAGGATACCATCCCGATTTAAGGCCTTTAACATTTCGGACCGGATTTCATCATCACATTGCCCATCTGACTTCTGCTTCGGTGATACAAGGTGCACTTCTGACGACTACCTTGACCATTCTCTGCTCCAAGGTGCACCTCATGTGTCTCAGTTGTTGCTGTCACCGGATTAAGAAGAGATGCAAAGTATTCCTTCCACCTATGCAACACGCTGTCCTCCGTTTTCAGAAGCCTTCCCATCTGAACTCTTAATAGTTTGTGATGAAAGAGACTTCTTTCCACGGAGGCGGCGCACGGTCTGCTAGAATACCTTGTTTGCTGAACCATAATCTGCCTCCAATTTCTCCCCGAACTTCTCCCAGGCCTTGGCTTTAGATGTTGATACTGTCTTTGCTGCTGCTTTTCGCGCTTTAGTGTACAGCACTCGACTCGAAGTTGACTTATTTGCAAGCCATATCAAATAGGCTTCCTTCTTTGCCTTGACAGCTTTTTGGACTTCACCGTTCCACCATGCAGTCCTTTTCTCACTGCCCTGCGCCACACGCAGCCGCTTACGACCACAGCACGATGCAGCCGACGTAATCACAGCAGTTTTAAACAACCGCCAGTATCACTGTAGACTCATCCATACCCGATCACTTTCCTATATTTACTATACTTGAATCACAAACGCCGTACCTATGTAAACAGACCACCACTCGTAAGCGAGTTATGTCAAATCATAGGCTTATAGTTTCGCAATCCTTTTTTGCTTTAACAGATTGGGGAACATTATTGTCAACTGAGCAAGATACTAATGCGCTATTCGATACTTTTTAAAATCATCTAAATATAGGATTTGACCGGTACCTTCCTTATCGATGTTCTTCAAATCTAATGACACCTATTATTAGCTCACGGAAGCCCTGGATCACCCCCACTATTTGTGCTGCAGTCAAGAAAAAGAACAACTTTTATTTAAAAGCTCGTCGAGCCCCTTCTCCAGCTAATATTAAAAGATTTAAGTCCTATTCACCAATTCTGTAAAATTGCAGATAAAGGAGGCTAAATAAGTCTATTTCGAAATACTGTTTGCCCGTCTCCACTCTTGCAAAGATAATTGGAAATTAATAAAAAATCTTTCGGCAGGTTCTCTTCCCCTGGTGACGCCATTCAGACAGTCTGACCAGGTCACGAGTTCCAATTTGACTACTTTTCTGCAATCCCTATTACCATGTAATTCTGCATCAACTGACCTTGAAAGTACACAAAATGATATTTTCTCTAATATGGTTTCGAGTTTCTTTGCAGCCCCTACTACTTCCGAGGAGGTGGATAAAGTAATACTTTCTTTAAAGTCTTCATCGGTCCTGGACCCTCTTGGCCTATCTTCTGATACAATAATCTGTTTACATCGTGAATTAGCCGAACCATTAGCTTTCTTATTTAACCACTCACTAATTACAGGCATTTTCCCAGATGTCTTAAAGATCGCAAGAGTCACTCCTATATTTAAAAAAGGGGATCCTAAGCGTTTCTCGAATTATCAGCCAATCTCTGCTCCTTATACTTTTGCAAAAATATTCGAGAAACTATACTATTTTCGACTATCCCAATAAGTCTTCGATAATACCCTAATCTTGCCTTTCCAGCATGGATTCGTTCCAAAAAGAAGTGTTGAAACTGCATGCCATGAGTTTTTGGAATTCACTTCGAGTAAGACGGCTACTAATAAATTTGTTGCTGCGGTATATGTCGATTTTACCAATGCTTTTGACTCCGTACTCACTGATCGGCTCCTTTTCAAATTATCCAATCTCTATGGCTCCGAGGGCTTCCTTTGCAGTGGCTTACGAATTTTCTCACCAAAAGGATTTATTTTCTACTTCAGTCTGATATCTCTTCGCATCGAGTTATGAGAAATTTGTGAGTCCCCCAGGGCTCTATGCTTTCTCCGTTGTTGTTTTGTCTATATAAATGATTTACCATCCTCCATCACTCTCTCTATCCCATTCCAGATAATTTTATACGCAGACGATGTCACACTTATAGCGGCAAGTCATGACGTTGTGTTGCTGTCATTATCGTTGAATGATGTGCTTTCTAAGCTGAAAGCATGGTCCAGCACGAATTTCTTATACAGGATGATTCAGTCAATTTCTGACCATTTCACTCGAATGACGTGCATTAGGAATAAACAATTGAAAGAATATGAGCGCCATATAGAATTTCTAAATAGTTGGAGTTTCTATTGTTGCAATGGCGCTGCATGAAAATCGTATTGTTGAAAACTGGCGCCCGCTTTATCAACAGAGCAGAAATACAAGATTGTCGAATGGTATTTCGAGACAAAAACACCTGTAACCGTGCAAAGAAAGTTCCGGAAGGAGTATAAGTGTCGAGACGCACTACCTCACACCACTAATGAAGTGCTAGGCCTCACACCACTATTGAAGTGCTAGACTTTCTCAATCAGAAATTCGGAAATCGTGTCATTTCAAACAGGTTCCCAGATCGATTCAGGGTTGGCTTTCTTGGCCCCCTACGAGTCCTGACCTAAACCCATGTGATTTTTATCTCTGGGGGTTCCTTAAAGACAATGTGTTCACTACAGCACCAAGAACCCTAGACCAGCTGCGACAAAGCATCGTCGACTGCTGCACCCTTGTGGATGCAGAAATCCTGGATAGAGTTATGAACAACTTCACCATTCGGCTGCGAGCAGTTCAAAACGTTCGTGGTGGCCACATTGAGCATATCATCAAGACATTTCCACGGGAATAAAAACTCCGAACTGCCTAAAATATCATACTGAAATGCTAAGTTTGTAAACATTAATGGGTCAATAAATCATAGTACTGAAATGGTCAGAAATTGACTGAATCACCCTGTACATTAATACGGAGAAAACTAAATCTATGCTTTTTTATCAAAGAACGGAAATATATTAAGAGAAGGACGAGACACAAGTACCCTGGAATACAATAAATAATAGTTATTAATTAAAAATACAAATTAAATAAAAAATAAGATATAATAAACAAAAATAATTAATCAAAATCAAAATAAAAAGCTGACGTTTCGAATACAGACTATCCTTTATCAAAGCAAAAAAGGATAATTCTCTAAAAGCAAATAGAATATTAGAGAATTATCCTGAAGTTATGAATGTTGTGCTAATTGACGGGTGTATATACGAGGTCTGTTCAAAAAATACGTAGACTGACGTCATAAAACAAAATATACTTTATTCAGAAGTTACACATCTGGGTCCCCTTCAAAGTACTCTCCTCCCCGACGCACACACTTATCCCAACGGTGTTTCCACTTTTGGAAACAGTCCTGGAACGCTTCTTTTGTGATGTCCTTCAGCGCCTTCGTCGCATTTGCCTTTATATCAGGAATCGTCTCAAATCTCTTTCCTTTCAAAGGTCTTTTGAGTTTGGGAAACAAGAAGAAGTCACAAGGAGCGAGGTCAGGTGAGTAGGGTGGGTGAGGAAGAACAGTGATCGAGTGTTTGGCCAAAAACTCTGGAGTTCTGAGGGCTGAATGGGCTGGAGCGTTGTCGTGATGAAACAACCAGTCACCTCTCGTCTACATTTCTGGCCTTTTCCACTCGTCCAGTGGCAGTTTTTCCGAGTTTAACACAAAATTTCACAGCAACTCTTTGCTCGTTCAAGTCACTCATTCTAAAAATCCGCCAAACGAAAAAAAAACACACTTCACAAACAACCGCGTAGCTAATCAACCAATACTGATATTTGCAATCAAAAAACTGCCTTGTAATCAGCGGATCTGTCAGAAGATGGCGACACCAAGCGATTTTGATTGGGACCAACAGGGCCCGCGCAATTCAAACAGTCTACGTATTTTTTGAACAGACCTCGTATAGTTTGCATGGGGAATAGTAAGGCAGTATTGGCTGAAAAACAAGAAGAGAACAAATGAGATTAATTAGAAGAACTGTTGGGATAGGACAGGACGGAGGACAAATAGGAAATAATAAGGGGGCGGCGAGAAAAATGCAATAGGATGACACATATGAAATTGAAATTATAAAAAAGTTTAGGAATGATGGGGTGCCTATCAAAAAGATTTCGTAAAATTCCCTGAATTTACCTTGATTGTTTTTGATTATCAGCAGACAAAAAAGGCTGCCATGAAAGAATATTATTGACATTGTTAAAAATTTTCGATTTTATGATTCCCTGACTGTTCCCGGTTAAAAAAAAAGTCACCAATAATGATAAATGTGGGGTAATAATGAGTTAATTAGAGTCTCCCACGCGACTTTTCTGATGAATCCCGGGACATAAACGAAGTACAAGTGAATTCCAAGTCGACCAGTTTCTTTGCTTGTTAGTATGAGCAAAATAAATTAACCATCTTGGTTCATATAAGGGTCTCGTACTTGAATTTGTCACAGCTCTTGTAGTAAGGGGAGTACCCCCCTCACAATTTACGCAGAGGAAAACTTGAGAGGTGCAATCGGCTCTTACGTGGTCCGTACTCGTGCATTTAGAACATGTTGCTGAGTATTGACATCTTGTCTTAGTATGCCCTAGCCTGTGGCATTGATGCTCTGCATTGGCCGGAGGGAAGGTCTGACAACCGTGAAAATTTCATTTTCAAAAATAATTTTCTCTAGTGGAGATGGGAGACAGAAATAAATTAGGGCCTTCGAAAACGTGGCTCCTTGGAAAGGAGGGGGGGGGCATTTTCATTCCGGTGATATAATTTCCTTTATTTGATGCATTTTGCAATTCCTCTATAGTCGTGTCAAAGCGAATGCCATGAATTATCCCCATAGAAGATGTGAGGAATCTGGGGATTTCATACTCCAGCGTGAGGGTTCCAATATCTCTAAATTTGGAGCATCTTTCTGCTTGAGCAGCGGACGGGAATTTAACCAGAAACTTGCCAGATTGTAATTTATTCACGCTGGTAGTTTCGCCATTGAGTGAGTTATTGATTCTTCTGATGAACCCCGGGGAGAAAGGATCATTACTATTTGGGTCCTTCGACCTGATGGTTACGATGAGCTAGGGTCTGGCAGCTGTCTTTAGAAGCTCATTAAACGTTGGCTGCTTGGTATTAGATGGGTGCTTGGTATTAGAAGCTCATTAAACCTTTCGTCTGCTCTATTGAACATTTTCGTATCTCCTTTATTTATAAATGTACTACTCATCGAAGCGAGGGTCGTGTCTGAGCCACTGTCTATTCGGTCAGCGATGCGGTTTTCTTTCGGCTGATGGGATTTTTTGCTGAAGTGGACTTGTTTAGCGGTTCTTTTTGCTGCTTATGGTCTCTGGGGGAGGAGTTTCGGGATCTGCTTCGCGATACCCAAGATTCATCACTCAATTTGATTTTTTCCACCCCCCTCGCCTGCCGATGAGGATCGGCGATTATTCGCCCTGGGGGGTGGGGGTTCCCCCAAGGCATCTACAAGTCTTAGCCTTACTATTAATAGCGGTCGTTGGAGAGTCTTTATAACAAAAACGAGTTTTTAGATTCTTCCTCTTTACGGTCCTGTCTCTCTTATTGCTTTATTTGGGTGTACAGGGCAGCCTAGAGTTCGGGTGTTCGCCTATTGTTAGGATGAACGAATAGGCGTTAAATCACGACCGCCATCTTGTTTTGTTTTTTTTCATCACAAGAAGTAATCTCAAATTTTAATTGTTCATAAAAAATTCCGAAACTTCTTTTTTTGAAAATCTTAACACTGGTTCCAATGACTCAAATTCTATAATCTACGAATTTTATAACTATTCTTATACACTCACATGCCAAAAGTCATGGGATAGCACCTAATAAATTGTGGGACCTCCTCTAACCCCGCGAAGTGCCACACTTCAACGTGGCATTGATTCCACAAGTCGGTGGAAGACATCTGAAGACATTGCCAACCATTCCGACCGGAGAGCTTCCCACAATTGCCCATTATGGAGCCACCACCGGCTTGCACAGTGCATGCTTTACAACTTGGGTCCATGGCCTCCATGGGGTCTGCGCCACACTCGAGCCCTAGCATCAGTTCGTATCAGCTGGAATCGAGACTCATCAGACCAGGTCACACGTTTCCAGTTGTCAATTGAACAGTCGATGTGTTCATGGGCCCAGGAGAGACGTTTGCTGACGATGGGCCCTCGTGGGTCTTCTGCTTCCATATCCCATGGACACCAGATTTTGTTGCACAGTCCTTATCGATACAGCTCTAGTATCACCCTGGTTAAAATCTCATGTCATCTGGCGTAGTGTCAGTTGCCTGTTAGCGGTAACCATCCTAATCAGACGCCTTTGGTCCCGTTCATTGAGAATGTGTGGTCGACCACTGCGTTGTGCATAGTGTGTGATGCAATGGAGAAGGTCTGAGTCGCTACTCTCGATAATAAGTAGCAGGTCACACTCCTCATTGCACACTTTCTATATTCATAAACTCCGAATTTCTCTAATACTAATTGTCAGATCGTATAGTTGCTTTCTTATTCAAAATTTTCTTCTTTAAGCTATCGTTACCAAATTAATAACTTACCTTACTAACCCTCACTGTAATCCCCTGTGCTTTACCCCCCCCCCCCCCTTTTTCTACTTCTTGAGAACCTTGGTTTGCTAATGACTCAACAACGTAATTTATAATTAAATTAAGACGTTTATTCAAAGAAAAAAAAATAAAGTTATGGCCATAATAAAAGCAATAAATAAACTGAATCAAATGAAAATGACTTAAAATATCTAAGGTATAATGAACTGAGTAACAATATAATCACAACTTCGATGGAACACAATTCAACGCTAACGTTAGGCTCTCTCTAAACTCACTCTTAAATCTGTTTATAGTTTGCTGTTCCTTCCAGACACTAAGTACATCATATTAATACTATATTCTTGATTACTGTTCACAATATGCACAGGCCTTTATTTTAAAACTATCACTTATCTGGAGTTCATAAAACAGCCGGTGATGCTAGTGGACATGAGCTCGTAGATTACAGCCGTTGCTTCATGGAGTCTCTGCTGCCTTCTCTCAATGTGCACGCTGATTAGAGAGCTCTGCGACTTGATACCCATTTTCCTGGTGTCTTCCCGCGATCTTGCCTCCAGCTCCGCTGCAAAGGGATCCTTGTTACAGGGACCAGCCAGGTTGCTTCCTGCGACGAAGCTTAGGGATTATAGCTGCTGCTCGGTCGCCATCACCTGATACTCATTAGCCTGGTGTCTTCCGCGATCGTGCCTCCAGCTCCGCTGCAAATGGATCCTTGTTACGGTGACCAGCCAGGTTGTCTCCTACGATGAAGCGCAGGTATTATAGCTGCCGCTCTGTTCCTCCTCGTGATGCTATCCGCTCCTTCTTCTCATCTGCTTCCATTTTCTCATCGCCTGTTGATCTGCTATGGCCTTCTCAATAATCGCCAATACAACCTTGTCCATTTGTTGCTACTTCTAATGTCACCAAATAACCTTTCTTACACTATTAAAACTGTCTCTCCTTTCTTTTGCTAAAACAATTCTTTAACGTTTGGACATCCTTCCCAATTCTCCGATGTTTCCATAAAAACTTCTATCACATTCCCGTCTCTACACTCGGTCGCTGATCCTTCTCTTTCTCTCGCTTCTTGTTCTCTACATATCGAACGCACACACTCTACTATCCTCTGTCTCTCTCTCTCTTTTTCTCCCAAGCTTTTTCTTAATTCTATTGGTTCACCACTTTCATTTCTTGGAATCCACTTTTTTAGGTCGTTGCCTAGACAACTACATTCCCTTCCTCTTCGTTCATTGTTTAGCTTTCCACTTTCCTAATCCTTTCACAATAGGCGTCTTTAAGCCTACTTTTCTGCACTTGGTGTTCCAACCTGTAGTTTTCGTTGACAGAGCCATTTTCTCTTTATTACTAAATTCTTAATATTTTATTACTTTATTCTATGTTATGTTGGGTCATTTCGCAACTCCAAGTATCAACAAGAAATGTATAATAAAATTACTAATACTTCTGTGCCTACTCGATTAACAATCTTCTTCCGTTCCATTTACTTACCCCTCTACCCTCTCGCGTTATATTAATCTCCCCTTCCTAATTACTAAATAACTTCTCTAATTTCTACTTTCTATCCTTTTTATTATTAATAAATGAACAACACAGATATGCCTAACAAATGGCATATCTGTAGTGGCGGGTCATGTGAGATATTAACGAAATATCACACATGTCCCGTCACAGGTGGAAGGTAATGCCGTCAAATTGGTACTCTCCGTAGACTCTTGAAATGTGGACCGTGGGATGTTGAATTCTTGAGCCACCTCCGATACTGACTAATCCATACGTTATGCTCCACATACCAGGCCACGTTCGAACTCGGATACTCTTGTCGTGTAGCCATTGTCACACAGAACATCTTACCGCTTACTCATGACAGTGTAACTAAACCTACTGACACTGATTTGCATATTTATACTGTTTGCACATGAATCTACTGCCACATGAAAAATAGTCCACTGCTATCCCATGGACTTTTGGCAAGTGAGTGTATAGTCATATATGGCATGGCGTTATTTCTTGCTATTATGTAACATGCCCTATCTTAGCACTGAATATTTCGAATGGTACTATAATGGTATAATTAGCACAGATATGAAATTCGTATATTTAAATTACCCTTTTATATTCGTTCAGGGCATGTAATTTGTTATATAACATGATATAAATTAGCATTGAAATTTTTCATTGGTACCACTAAGTCATTTGCACATATAATGGTGTCATTTGCACATGTACCACTAAGTCAAATTCATCCATCTTCGAACTTCGTAATTATTCTTATATATTTATTCATGATAGGTCGTTACGAGTCGTTTGATATATTACATGCCTATCATTAACAGTGAAAATTATCAATGGTATCATAGTTATATCATTAGCACACGTACCCCTGCGTAAATATCGACTGTCTTCGACCTTATTACGTACTCCTCTACATTCGTTCAGGACATGTTATTCCAAGGTGTTTGATATATTTTCGATATATTTTCAAAAGCAATTGAAAATTGAAAAAAAACAGGTTCCAGTGATTCAACTTCGGTAATTTTCGAACTTTGTAATTATTCTTATATATTCGTTCATGAAAGGTCGTTATGGTTCGTTTGATATATTATATGCCTTATCTTTGCATGAAAATTTACAAATTTTACAATATATGTACATTTATCACATGTATGCCTGAATAAAAATTGACTATTTACGCACATACTAATTCTTTTTATATATGAGTTCATGGCATGTCGTTACAAATTATTTCATGTATTACATGGCATATCGTAACATCGAAATTTTTCAATTGTACCGTAATTATGTCCAGTGAATCAAATTTAACCATCTTCGATTTGTAATTACTCTCATACATTCTCTAATTATATCATTTCGATTTGTTTAATGTACTACTAGTAATATGTTATCAGTGAAAATTTTAGAGCGTGTCATGTGTCCAGCAAGATCTTTGAAGATGAACTCTATTGAGCATGCATGGGAGAAAACGTACACAATAACATTTTATTCGCTCTTCATTTTTGAGGGTGTCATATGGGTACAATTAGAGCACGTGAAATTTTATCGATTATGGACATCTTCAAAATGGTTCATGCGCGGAACCATGTTTATCAATTGCCTAGAACAGTAATTAATAATGCACGTCCCCACAGAGTTCTGATGGTGGAAATCTTTTTGAAAAGTGAGGATATGCAATGCAACGAGTGGCCAGCAAAATCTCTGAATATGTACTCAATTGAGTATGCAGGGGCGAAAACGTACATAATAACGTTTTATTCGCTCTTCTTTTATCATTTCATATTGCTTAATATACGAATTACTATATCTTACCATTAAAAATTTTTGAGGGTGTCATATGAGTACAATTAGAGCACGTGCAATTGGATCGATTAGATCATCTTCAAAATGGCTCATGCGCAGAATCATATTAATCAATTGTCCAGAATAGTAATTAACTAGTATTAACGCCCGTTTCAAAAACAGAAAAAAAAATTAATTGATTGGTTGACTATTTTTTCATAATTAATAAACATACAAAAACGGTTCTATGCTTCATAATAAAAAAAAATAATAGTGTTAAGATCAGTTTTAAAAACGGGGGGGAAAAAACATTTGGACAAAATTTTTTTGTTCAATGGGAGAAGAAATAATTTAAATATCTGCACTGCAAAAATATTGTTTAAAAATAGTGAAAAATTAAAAAAATTACTTTTTAAAATTTGGAATCAGAAAATTTTTCGAAGAAAAGAATGACGGAAAGGCTTTGAGTTATTTTAATAACAATGCTTTTACAATAGGACGCATTTAAAAGGATTAGGAAGAAAGGGTCACTTTGTGATTAGGCCTTCAATACTCTTTTACCTTTCTTCTTATATTTCCGCTTTTTTTTCAAATGCGAGCCAAAAATATTGAGGACAGATGAAAAACATTGGGACAGTTCTCCAGAAACGCATTTTCTAAGTCAGCGGTTCGTTTGCTGTTATTGGTTGGAGCTCTACGCGCTCAATCAAATTAACAAAAACCATTGGAAATAAAACCACGCACTAATCCGCGCATACAAAATAAACTGATCCATGCACACAAAATTCCATTGACATGTATAAAAACTGAATTTTTGAAAAAGAAAATATTTAAAGAAAAAAACTATAAAACTGGAACTAC
>JAHWFO010079787.1:0-16264 GCA_023313115.1 Rhysida immarginata | reverse complement strand
CCTTGGAACTTTCAATGCTAAGATATGGCATGTAATATATCAAACGATCGTAACAACGTGCCATGAGTGACTCTCACGAGAAAATAATGATAATGGTTAACAGTTTAGTAGCACGTGCCCTAATGGTGCCCTATGGCATGATATGGTACCATTGGAACTTTCAATTCTAAAACATGGCATGTAATATATCAAAAGACTCGTAACAACATGTAATGAGTGAATATCATGAGAAAATAATGACAATGGTTATTGGTTTAATAGCACGTGCCCTAATGGTGCCATATGATACCATATGGTACCATTGGAAATTTTAATGCTAAGATATGGCATATAATATATCAAACAACTGGTAATAACCTACCATGAGTGAATATCACGCGTAAATAATGATAATGGTTATTGGTTTACTAGCGCGTGCCCTAATGGCGCTCTATGATACCATATGGTACCATTGGAACTTTCAATGCTAAGATATGGCATGTAATATATCAAACAACTCGTTACAATGTGCCATGAGTGAATATCACGTGTAAATAATGATAATTGTATTGGCTTAGTAGCACGTGCCTTAAAGGTGCCATATGATACCATATGGCACCATTGGAACTTTAAATGTTAACATATGGCTTGTAATATATCAAACAACTCGTAATAATGTGCCATGAGTGAATATAACGAGTAAATAATGATAGTGGCAATTGGTTTTGTAGCACGTGTCCTAATGGTACAATACAGAATTTATAGAACTTTTAATGCTAAGATATGTCGTGTAATATATCAACCAACTCCTTACGCGTTATTAGATCTTTTGTTATCCACAGCTTATTTGAATCAAGAGTATAGTACTCTTAGGCTTAATTGTATCTAAAACTCATTACTAATTAATTTAATAGTAGTTAATCGCTTGCTTCAATAAGACTTTAGTAATTTAATATGAAAATCTAATAGATGCTTACACATAACGCTTCAGCAATTGAGGCTCACTTCGTTTAACATTATGTGAGAATTCTTACAAATTAAAGAACTTTTATTTTTTTATGTGTATGAGGAATAACTTCACTCTCCATTTACCTTTCATTCTTCAAGTTTATTCTTTTAAATTCTCTCTATACGTTAGTGTCACATGTATTAATGAGCAAATTATGAGTAGCGCAGTGGAATAATAAATAGCATGTAACAGCGCACAAACTAGTATAAATAAAGATAAAGTTTATTGAAAATAAAGCAAAGTATTGAAGATAAAGAGGAGTCAAATGAACACCTCCTTGCAATAGCAATGATATGCACAACAATCACAAAAATGTAAATAAATAAATGTTTAACATGAATACAAATAGATTAAATTTACGTGCACCTCCGTGCAAAATAACCAAAGCTTAACGAACAAGCTTACAAACTATACCTTGGCTTCAAGGTACACTTATCCTACCAATAAATTACATCATAGGCCTAAACGTAGGTCCTTACGTTACAATTCAGCTAGTAACCTAACTAAAGCTTACAAGCTAAACAAATGAATACGACAATTATTGTCTTAATGACCAAAAACTGTAATTACCAAATTCACCTAAAAGTAAATTACATCAAGGCTCTGACATAAGCCTTTACAATTACAATTAAGCTTGTAACCTAACCAAAGCTCACAAGCTAAACTACTGAATACGACAATTGATGTCTAAACTACAAATACCAAAATCACCTAAAAGTAAACTTACAACATAGGCTCTAACGTAGCCTTTACAATTATCATATAGTCAGTTAACCTAAAACAAAGCTTAAGAGCTAATCTAAAGCACACAAAGCTATAAGAATAAATCACTCAAATGATAACTGCAATATAATAAATATCAGGCAGCCGAGCTGCTTCTTTTGAAGCAGATGGGCAGATGGTATTGCCCTCTACGGAGTTAAGATCTAAAGAGATCTTACAGGTGGCATTATGCAACACCCAACGTAAAACATTAAACACCTCTAACGAGGCAACATGAACTTGGCCCACAGCTTTCGCTGGTCGGAAGCTAACTCCCGACACCTACCCGCTTTGGCCACCCGGGTAGGCAGCTAAAACTTAAGAGCTAAAGTCTAATAGCCGAAAAGTCTTATAGCTTAAAACAAAACATTGGATATAAGCTGAAAAGGTATACAGCAAGTTAACTGGGTCGGCCTTAAAATTAATTACCTATGGTCGAACCTCTCAGCTAACGAGTAAAACAATTAACAACAATACGGCCTACTAAGGCTTAAATATAAATATTAGCATTGAAACACAAAAGCAAATGCACATAATTACAGAAACAGATCACATACAATTTGTAGCGCACTCAAGAGCAAACAAAAGTTCGGAACGGCGCACTCGCGAAATGTAACTGTCCATACAAACGGGAAAAAGAATTGGACAAGTAAATTTTGTCAATAAATCTTAATCAGTAAAATTCCAAGTCCGGGAAGTCCAATAATAAAAAGTAATACAATTTGAAATGGGTTACAGGCAAATTACATGCTATGAGATAATTTTTTCACAATAACGATTTGAGGGCCCGAGAGGAACCTGTGGGAAAACGGCCGACATAAAAAAATAAGGCTAAAGAAATATGCGTGATGACAATAAGTCACCAGACGAGTAAATTCTGGCTAAACGCATGTGGCCTAACACAACTACGGCAAAGCACAAACAGTAGCACACACTTCTCTTAGGGCTTTATAAAAACGAAGCCGAAGTCGCTCCCGAAGTAAGCCTGCAAACCTCCGGGCCAAAAAGCACACACTTGTGTGTTAAAATGCAAGTTACGGCGACTAAGTTCAGGGAAGCTTTTCCGGACCATATCGGCCGTAAGGCATACAGAAAAAGAAACACTCACCAAGCTGTATACCTGGTAGACGGCCGTAACATTCAGCACCCGAGGGACCACGTCGAACGTCGTCGCACAACGCCTATTTAGCGCATGCATTCTCCGCCAACGTGGCATGCATTCTCCGCCAACGTGGCTTCTCGGCAACGCCAGGACTCACACGGCGAGGCACTCGCCGCCTCCGTAGTCGTCTGCGTAGAAATCCCTCGAGAACAAGCCTTCTCCTCCGGCGAAGACAAAACCAGACCGTCTCGAGGTCTTCCGTCGTTCGCAGCCAGGAGTTTCCCTTTGGTCCGTCCTCCCTTGGTAGACGCCCAATTCCTTCTCCTTCTCCGTCGTTGTTTTCTCGACGAGCTCGCAGAAGAGAGGCTCGCTCCTCCCTCATTGGCTGCTGCGAGCTGATGCTCATGATCACGCGGCCGATGTCGATTTCGTTTTCGCTCTGTATTTACAAATACTCTGGAGCGCAGACGATCACCTATGCCAACGGAATAATTAAAATTCCGTGACAGTTAGCCTATTTAAATAGTAATTTACAATTTAGTTTTCATATTTATTTATTTACTCTCAAGTGTTTTAAAATGTTGGTTAATTCTATATATCCATGTACGATGCTTTAACAAGAAAATGTGCTCCCTTTATCCGCTTTGGCGGTAAAATCATTCTTGTTTAAACTTCGCCTCGATCTGTGCAAAAGTGGTCGTGGCTCCTTTTTATGTGAAAAGATTTCCTCTTTTAAGGAGGATATTCTAATAAATTATGTACGTTCATTTGGGGGAGCGTTTTCTTGTTAATGTTTCAATGTTACAAAGGGAAAGACGTTAAAATTTTTTCATTTTAGCGAACATATTTTGTGAGCGAACCCTAAGTTGCAAATTCTTGAATTCTCATTGGTTTTTCCAAATAGACTCTGGTAAAATACATGTATCAATGAAAGCTTGACGAGAAAGCTATTGTAATTTTTATATATGTAAAATAAAATACACTTCTGATGGGACAGAAACAAGAAATTACAAATAATTCCGAGCATTTCTTGCAAGTTATAAATTTTTCAGACTTATTTAGAATATAACCACACAGGTAAGAAAAAAATGTTTCTATTGCTGAAATCAGTATCAAAACAGCGAGGCATTTTTTTTATTTATTAAAAACAACTTTCTTGGACAACTGGACATTGTGGACAACTTTAGATTGAAGACACATGTATCCCACGTTCACCTATGACGTTATATTCGGAGTCAGGCAAATTAAATAGGAATTATTGGAATTTTAAATCCTGCGTTTCCAGCATTAGCGACTATCAGTTAAAGCTTTCGCACGAGCGACTTCGATCGTAGTGCCGCAGCTTCAGAAAAATTCCGGCTGAGTACATGGGCGGCCCTTAACCGAGCTGAGGTCTTAATTTAGAGTGGGGGCTATTACTTCTCAAAAAACTTTCTAAATTCTAAACTGGAAGCATAGTTACGTTGTTTGGTGTGATTTTATTGAATAATAACTACCACTGCGACCAAAATCAATGAAATGCGCGACCATGCCGAAACAGGAGGGGGGTGTGACCGGCTCGGGAGCTGATGTACACTGCTTTGCTATGTAATTTCCCCACCCACAAGGAGTTATCCGAATGAGCCAAAGATAGCTATACAGAAAGAGTTACATCTGAACACACCTTTATTAAGTTATGGAGCCAAGACGTGCACTCGTTTGTACAGGTGTCTCAACGGAAAGCGGTATCAGTAGGTTGTGGCACCACCTCTAGCGCCGATGCATTGTTCCAGCTGCAGATGTAGGTGATCATACAGGTGGCGCATGTCATCTTGGGGTACGTCTACCCAGGCCTGGTGAACCTGCTGTGTCAGTTCATGGAGATTGCGGGATGATCGTAAACGACGTCCCACCATGTCCCACATGTGCTCAATTGGCAATAGGTCTGGGCACCTCGCGGTACATGTCAGGCAGTTGACATCATGCAGACATGCCATGCTCATATTTTCCATGTCCGGTCTGGCGTTATCCTGCTGAAAGACTGCGCCAGGTATGGTGTGCAGAAGGGGCAGTAATACGGGCTATAGAATCTCTCTGTCGTACCGTACTGCTGTCAGGGTGCCTTGGATGGTGAGTACAGGCGTTCTGATATCGTAGCCGGTGGCACCCCAAACCATGATCCCTGGTGTTGGTTCACGATGGCGATACTGGATGAATTGTTCATTGGCACGTTCCAGTGGTCTGCGCCACACCCGTCCGCGTCGTCCTCGATGTCCAAACAAAAGCGTGATTCGTCGCTGAAGACCACCGGGCACCATTCAATTCGTCAGCCCACTCGTTCGCCATTCAATTGCAGTCGTATCGCGCGGTTCCCAGGTTTCAAAGGAAGACACAACAATGGACGCCTGGCAGACATTGTTGCGGCGTGTAACCGGCGTGCTATTGTCGCTATTGACACAGGAGTAGTACCGGGAATAGTGATTTTGTCGAGCAGTTGCCGCAGGATGATTGTTCTGTCCGCTAGCGCTGTTCGCAGTATCCGCCTATCGGTACGAGCGGTGTTCGCAGTAAACGCCTATCGGTGCTTCTCCGGGCCCCAGAGCCTGGTCTTCTGGCATGTGTGCCTTCCTCTCGCCATTGCCTCAAACATCGGCCTACCGTCCGTGCGTCCCGCGACACATGGACAGCAATCCGTCTGGTTGACCATCCAGCCTCGAAGAGGCCAATATTCCGACCTCGTTGAAACTCCGTTAATTGCGCAAACGGTTGTCGTTGTCGTCGTCGCGGCATTGAGACCGTTGTGCGGATTACAGTACTGTACAATCACGAGATAGTTGCTTCCTCCCTACTGCATGGAATTCATAGCACAGGTGTTAACCGATGAGCCTATACAAGCACCCGGACACCCTGTATCAATCCAAATGGTCATGTCCCGTAAGCATGCATCTAATCGTTTGCTAGTCGGAGGTAGACGCCCCCCCCCCCACCCCACTAAATATGGATAAGGTCGGATAACTCCTTGTTGGTGGGTCAATTTCATTGCAGTGTGCTTTCTCTTCTATTACTATGCCGATACTAAGAAACTGTGACGTCACTGATTGACCTGACAAGCAAATAATGCAGGAGAAATGCTTGGCATACCTGTTCTGATGCCACATATAACATAGCTAATGAATACTAAGAAGAACTCAAGCATGCAACACATTTCCAAAAGATAAATTTTGGGTGACCAAATGTAAATGCAAAAGTTCAATGCGAAATCATGCCAAGTTTTGTACTGAATACTTTTAGAGCAGACGATTTCGAGCGAGATCTTTAAAAAGAGTTGTTTGATCTACCATCTCGAAAAATTTGAAAGAAGACCGGAATTTAAATTATACCAATACTTAAATTCTTAATATCAAACACTAGCATGGATTAGCCAAGCGCGCAAAATAAACCTATTTGGGCGCGAGTACCCAACTCTTCTCAATGTTTATACAATTAAGAATATTCATCCGCATTAAGTAATTGAATTCAATGGTTAAAATGTCAATATTTGAACAAAAAAGATATACAGGAGCAGGACCTACACAAAATGAACAAAGTGACTGTTAAAAAAAAGAGTTTATTCATAATGAAAAGGAACAAAAAAGGTCGGAGCTGAAAGCTATCTCAGTAGTTACAAAATGCGAGAGGAATGGAGGCTACAATCGACACGGGCAGCATTAGAAAAGCATGCAATAAAATTCAAAGATATAAATGTTTACATCCAACACGCCTTTTTACATTTATATTCATTACAAAATACTTGCTATCTTAAAATATCAAATTACAATCAGTATCAATATTCAGTTATATGTTTTTAAACTTAACATACTCTAAATTTAGCAAACTTAACTTTTCCTAAGGCTTTAGTAAAAATATCAGCGACATTATCATCTGAATTTACCTTAATAATTTCAATAACTCATTAACATAATTCTCATGTACAAAATGATAATGAACTTCAATATGTTTTGAATTCTTTGTAAAATTACCACATTTAACTATGTCTATAACGTCTGAATTATATTCATAAATCTTAACAGATCTTTTAATCTTTACAAAAACATCATTAACAATATTAGGTATGAAATTTATCTCTGTTACAGCTTCTGATAAGGCAAGATACTCAGCAGATGTATAGGATTTAGTTACGCTGTTTAGTTTCTTTGAGTTCCAGAAAATAATATTTCCAAACAATCTTATCACAAATCCTGTAGTTGATTTTCTATCTACAATATGGTTTCTTACGTAGTCGAATGTTCCTTTATTCTGGTTTCAATTCTTCTGCGGGTTTGTCCGATATATTTGTGGTCCCAAGTGCCACACGTGATTTCGTATATCCCGGATTTCTCTGTTGTCTGGATTTTGTCCTTGGTATTGCCTAAGAGTCTTCTCAACGTTTGGCTACTTCTGTAAGCCACCTGAAGATCAAACAATCCTAGGATTTTCTCCAGGCCTCTAGTTAACCTCTTGTTATATGGGAGGCAAAAATATTTCTTTCTGTCCCGAGTTCCGTGAGTAAGGGTTGTGGCTTCCATAAGTTTCAACCTCAGGATTGTGGCTTCCATAGACCAGAAAAATCAGCTTATGCTGAACATATAATTAATACTGGACACGTTATGAAGACAGAAAACTTCAACATTCTACATGTGGCTGATGACTACAAAAGACTTAATTTCTTGGAGTCCCTGGAGATTATGAAGTGCGAAGAACAAAAACTCCTCAATCATGATGCTGGACCTCTTGATCTATCACGATGGGACACATTGTTAGCCCATGCTAAATAACGGTTTTCTTGGCCCCTTTTCTCTTTTTCCCTTCCTTTTGTTTTTTGGATTTTTCTTCTGTATTTTCTGTTAAAACTCTGTAGAGCTCTCTCCTAGGTCCGCTAAGTTGGACCAACCACTCTTGAGTGTCAATTCCTTTTGCGCCCTATTGGCTTCTTACTCTTATATAAAAACCTTCTCCTTGTTTGTTACCTCGACTCATACTGATGATGACTACCTGGTAGTTGAAATGTATACATTTATGAAGATTATTAAAATTCTTTTGTGGAAGAGTGGCCTCCTTCCTTCATCTATATATACAGGGTGTTTTTGAATTGAGTACAGATTTTTGGGAGATGATAGAAGAGGTCCTTAGAAGTATTTTTTGTTATATGAACATGGGGTCCCCGCAGCTCCGTTTACTTACAATACTGCATTGAACAATCAAATGACACCGGGACGCAGTGTGCATTGGTAGGCCTAGATTATTTTATTTTTAACAATTAACACAAGCAATCTACTGTATGACTTTTACAGTAATTGTTCGAAATGACCGCCATTTGCTTCAAAGCACAATTCGCAACGCCTTATGATGGATTGATGTACGCGTGGAAACAGTTGATTTGCACGGTCGCTGATGTCACCTGCTGCCGCGACAACACGAGCCGCCAATTCTTCTTCGGTATCTACGGGTTCGGAGTACACCATTGATTTTATGCTTCCCCATAAAAAAAAATCCATCGGTGTGAGATCTGGCGATCTCGGTGGCCAAGCAACTGGTCTGCATAATCATTCCATGTAAAACGATTCATACTGTTTGTTTAACTTTACACATGTAAAAAGTACATCAAGTGAACTTTTTAAAACAA
Organism: Rhysida immarginata; assembly: GCA_023313115.1. Lineage (NCBI taxonomy): Eukaryota > Metazoa > Arthropoda > Chilopoda > Scolopendromorpha > Scolopendridae > Rhysida > Rhysida immarginata. The sequence continues at coordinate 7,771 of JAHWFO010079787.1, read as the reverse complement.
ATCTTTACCTACTGCTTTCCCAGAATGCGATTAGTTCATTTACATATGGACTAATCGTATTTTACAAAGGGGTTGGATACCATGGAATCTCCTTGACGAAGTTTGTCCTAAGACTTTTCAACAAACAAGCACGTGCACCTTGAAATTTCTTTGCAAACAATTACTTTGAAAGTTATTACAGTACATTGCTTGTGTTAATTGTTAAAAATAAAATAATCTAGGCCTACCAACGCATTCTGCGTCTCGGTGTCATTTGATTGTTCAATGCAGTATTGTAGGTAAACAGGGCTGCGGGGACCCCATGTTCATATGACAAAAAATACTTCTAAGGACCTCTTCTATCATCTCCCAAAAAATCTGTACTCAATTCAAAAACATCCTGTATATATTATAAATCAGAGTCCGTTGAAACGTTTGTCCTTTCAGAACTCAGAATATACTCAAGGAATCTCCACTAAATTTTCCAAGTACGTAGTTAGTGTCACTGTGCTTTCAGTAGGGTAGTTTTTATACCGTGTTTATATCAAATTTTTAAGTTATTCTTATTTTTTGAAAATTTGAATTGTTTTCAAAGGATGTCACCAGATGGCGATACTGTCTTATAGAAAAGTTGAATAGACTTTTTGTGTATAAAGTATGTCACTAGATGGCGATACTATCTTATAGAAAAGTTGAATAGACTTTTTGTGTATAAAGTATGTCACTAGATGGCGAGGCCAGACGGCGCACTTCTTTGTACGAGCGTTAAATTACATTGTTAAGTTTGAGAAGTACCGTAAATACGGTATTAAGCGCCCGGGCGCTTATTTGCAAAAATCCAGCGGACCCCCAGGCGCTTAATGCAGGCGGGCCGGTATTACAGGTCCGGCGCTTATAAAATTCTGCACAACTGTGATGGATACTATTATGCAAAATTCTCGCCCTTCTCCTTCATCTTTTCTAAAGTATCCTGCTGTGTTTTCCATTCCCGTTAGGATCAATGCTAAACTGTTTGGCTATAGCCTCTGTAGAATAGTTTTCAGCCTACTTTACTGTTGCGAGATTAAAATTGATGCTATAACTGTGAAGTTTTCACTTTTCATCAGCTATGTTGCTTGACTGAATCCAAAATTAAAAGCAAGAAATTAGAAGGCAAGCATGCTGGTATCTAATTTCCGGTTTAGCAGTGGCATTTGGAAGGGCAAAAATTCCCGTGAGAAAGCAGCAAGAGAAGAAAAATCCACGAAATGAACTCAAATAAGCGCCCGGGCGATTATTTAAGGTCCGGCGCTTATTTGCAAAAATTCAGCGGACCCCCAGGCGCTTATTGCAGGCGGGCCGGTATTTCAGGTCCGGCGCTAAATACCGTATTTACGGTAGACAAATTCATGCAATAGAGGGGAGTGAAATCGATTCTTCCATATATACAGCAATCCAATTGTTGACTACAACAACAGAATTTGCGCGTGTGCACAGACCAGGATATTAAAAGACCGTGCTAAAATTTAGTTATAAACTATTGTAATTTTAATTTGACATACTACTATTATTTTATTAACTAATTTCGTTTATAGAAGCAAAAGTACTATTTAATGATTAAAGAGACCATAGCTTAAATTTCATCATCTATAATGCAAAATTTCATCATACAAACCAATGACCATATATTAAAGAAAGACCCGGAAACCTGCCAGCATACTTGAAGTGGGAAGGTCCGAAAGTGAGCAAAACACATGGCTAAACATGAGGGTATCTGATTAATAATGCTTTCACAATCCGTTTGGAATAATAAGTTTATCTCTTCGTTAACTTTGTATTTGAAGTATTTTATAATATTTTATAAACAATTTTTCTATCATGGTTTCAATTTCAATTTCGTTTCGGTCATCTTTCGATACGTATTTTCGAGTTGTGGAAAGTGATTCCTGATCCTTTTTCGTGTGTATTTGTACGGTTGTACGCGGAAATTTTGAGGAATGGTTTTGAATTAATTATTCCTCGGGCACAAAATCGTCAAAAACAAAGAAGCCACACAGCTAACAACACCACGGCTCACCCCTGCCCAGAACTGCCATGGCTTCAATTGGCTTCACTTTGGTGGCGATGTTAGCAATAGGATTCGGAATCTACCATTAATATACGTCATTGGAACAAACAACCCGAGCAATGCCAATACCGCTTAGAGAGAAAGCCTGCTCACGGAAAAATAATACATTGTTACATCATCTACGGTAAGCTTATTTCGGGCTTATAATTGGTAGAAATATGATAAACAATATCCTACCGTAGGTGATGTAACAATGTATGACGTTTTCGCGCTCAGGCTTTGAGTAGAGGTGATGTTGGCAATGCCCGACGGGCATATCAGCTAGACTTTTGTTTTCACAGGATGTCACTAGATAGCGATGCCAGACGAAGAATGTTTCATTTTATTCAATTTTTCCAGATTTTCAAGGTCGCAGGTAGATATTTTCAAGAAGCTTGTTTCTCTCGCGTTCAGTTATAGGTTGCTTGCTCCCGCGTGTCCAGCTGTCGAAATCTACATGTGTTTGCGCCACAGGGGAAGACATACAACGTTTTTACCGAAATGGACTTGAATGCTCAACTACTTTACAATCCATGCCCAGCTTGTCTGTGTAGCTGATTCATTTATCTTATCATTTTTTTTATTATTTACTTTTGTACATATAATTTAATTTTCTTTTGTTCTCAGTTCATTGTTCATAAATCATCATTTTTGGTTTAAAATGATTATGAAAGGTTTGGAGAAGGCTTTCTAGACTGTTTCTCATTTTCTTGCATTTCGTTCATACTTTGTTAATCATAGTTCAGTTTATAACATAACAAACAATCATTAAAAAAATAACTCAACGCATCTTTTCCACCCGGTCGATGCCGGGTAATATTGCTAATAGTGTAATAAAGAAGACTGACGCTCGTATTCAGAATAAGCGCTCTTGCTCTTGCTCAAGACAATGTTAAATAAAAATTCTGTATTCTTGAATTTCTACTCAATACGAGCCTTAAACTTATCTTTGGCTAGGCTGCCAGTTTTCATTTGCTTCTCTTTTCTTTGAAATATTTCGCAACCACGACTGTTTTAAATTTTCATTGCAGGGGAATTCATGAAAGGAAACGTCTTTTCTTTGTCCTTTTTTTAGATTTACATTTTGGAAAACAACAGTACACCATGATTATTAATAAATAACCAAAGTGTACGGGTGATGAAACTATGATCGAATTAAATAAACTATCCCAATTTAAGGCTACAAATATATTTTAATATTTAAAATATAAGCATATAAATTAGCTTTATCGAGTTGGATGAAACAGATTATCCCGGTTAAAATAAAACGTAAACAATTGCGATAGCCAACACCTGCTAGAAAGAAGGCCTGCGTGCAAAAACGTCATACATTGTTGTACGCAACCCACGAAAAAGACAGGCCCCGTCCAACGCACCTAAAACGCAAGGCCTGCTCACTGCTTGCTGATTGCGTCATCTAACGAGGCCTGACAATCCAATTTTCATTGTTTCAACAAACTAAAAAACACTGATTACAACAGGTGTTTTTTCGTTTGTTTTAAACAATCAAGATTGGATTGTCAGCCCTGGTTTGATGACGCAGTAGTCAGGCTTTGTTTTTTAGGCGGCGTTGCCCCGTCCAACACCATGACTGCTCAAAGCCTGAGCGCGAAAATTTCATACATTGTTACATCATCATACCTAATCATAATTTTGGGCTTATTATTGGTAGAAATGTGATTAAAGATGACTACCTATGGCGTTTTAACAATGTATGACGTTTCTGCGCTCAGGCTTTCTCCTTAGGTGGTGTTGCCCCGGCGCGGAATAAGACCATGATAGGCTGACCAACAATCCAACGTTCATTGTTTTCAACAAATGAAAAAAATACTTATTGTTAAAATCCAAGATGGAAACAGTGAAGGTTACATGGTTGCTCACCCTATGATGATCAAATGACTTTTCCAGGCTGTGGCAACACAACCTAATGACTTTTCCATATCTTTAGGTGGTGTTGGCTGTGGCCTGTCTTTTTCGTCGGCTATAATGTTACATCATCATAAAAGGTCATAATTTAGAGTTCATTATTGGTAGAAATACGATTAAAAATGACTTTTTATGATGATGCACGTTTCTGTGCGTAGAGTTTCTCTGTAGGAGGTGTTGCGATAGCTATGGTTAAATGAAACCGTTGCTTTGGCTAGAGATAGAGATCCTGTATGAATAAGAGATACGACAACTAATCATATGGGCGCCATTTTGAGCCAAAAACACTAATGAATTCCTTTTTATGACGGCTTGGCCGTTTGGTCAATTGAGAGAATTTTTTTTCTATTTTTCATATATTCTAAAATTTCAATAATACTTTTTTTAAATAATAATTACCCTGAAATAATGTATTGTTTTAAAATTGCATTGTGGCGCTAACGCAACTTACGTCGTGTGAAAGGCTTTACTGTGAGCAGTGTAACGACGTGGCCGCGCCACCAAGTTGGTGGCTCGAGGAATCGCGTCTTGAGCACATACCCTCTTCTGGCCGCGCGTCCACTGGCGCCCTCACCACCACGTGTGAAAGGTTCAACTGTCAGCAGTGTAACGACCTGGCCGCACCATCATGGCCGGGTCGTTACACTGCTGACAGTTGAACCTTTCACACGTGGTGGCGACCGCGCCATTGGACGCGCGGCCAGAAGAGGGGATGTGCTCCATACGCGATTCTTCGAGCCACCAGATTGGTGGCGCGGCCGCGTCGTTACACTGCTCACAGTAAAGCCTTTCACACGACGTCGCGCCACCACTATTGTTGGGGAGCTGAGGAAAGGGGGTTTCCATAGCAACGATTCGTTTGCGGCGACGTGAACAGAGGGTGACTCATTTCCGGTGGCCGCGTTGGAGGCAGGAAAATCTGAACACGCCACCAAGAAATATGCCACCAAAAAGAGTGGTGGCGCGGCCATGGTGGCGTCGTGTGAAAGGGGCCTAAGAGAGCTTAATTTAATACAATAAGCTCCGCTGATATCTGAATCAGCTGGCCACCCATTGTTGAAACACGTGATCGAGCTTCCTATGAAAACCACAGAGTAAAACCTGTGGTGAAAACCAAAGGGGGGGGGGGGGGCGCTAATGCTAAAAAAACACACGAGGGAATGAGAGAGTCGAACAGAGTGTGAACGTGAGGGGATTCTTCTCTGTAATGTAGCTATACTGCATTCAGGACTATGAATGACAGACTACCGCAATGACAGCTAGAACGTGTTGTCTTAACACACTAATCTAACCTAATACTTCGAGCATAAAAATAGAAGGATTTTTATGCTCGAAGGGGTCTAACCCAGTGTTTCTCAAAGTGGGTGGCAGGGTCATTGGTTATCTAGAGCAGGGGTCGGCAAACTTTAGACTGAATAGCCAAAGCTATCCCCCAGCAACAATTTAGAAATTATTCAATACATACTTTTACAAATAAATGACCCAAAGAGCCGCAGTTTGCCGACCCCGGATCTAGAGCTTTATGGAGGGGGCGTTATTTAGCAAGTTGGCGGTAGGGGACGTTAAGTAAGAAGCGAGGAGTGCGGGGGTGGTCACGAGACATGCGCATGACGTGCGGCTGTGATTCAGTTGTGTGAGTTTACGTAATACGAGGGCTATTTTTTTTTCAACCTTTGATGGAGTATAAAATAAAGACAAATGTGAATAACAAAATTACTTTTTGACATAGTCACTGTAGAAAATGTAACATTTGTCATACCGTGGACGAGTTTTCCAATATCCTCTTCATAGAAGTTTGCCGCCATTTTATTCATTGCGTTCTTGTCCCCATTAATTCTTCAACTAACCTCCCTAATCTTTTTTTTCCTCTAAGTTTGTCACAAATTTTGATTTCACGGTTCATGCTCGTTCACGTGTGTTTATTTTAGGTACAACCCAAAAGATAAGTTGGGATTGAAACTATCTACAGCATAGATATATTGAAAACAGAATGTGAGGGATAACCCTGAATCAATTTATTGCGGTCATAAAACAATATTGTTCACTATAGGATCACGTGCCTTAGAAGAAGATAGAAGAAGAATAAAGAGGAAGAGTGTTTTATTCACGATAATTAATACCATTGTGTTAATCTCAACTGGACTGGTGTATGTCAAAAAACAGTACACCACATTAAATCAGAGGGGAATAACGAGGAGTTTTGGTGCAATATTAATTAAAAAGTATGAAAAAAAATACATAAATTAAACATTAATAAAGGATTTTATTTTTCTTTCGAAAAGTTTTTATAAATGATAATTTAAAAATGATTGCAATAATTTTATACAAAGAAGAAATAAAAAGATTAATTGCATTTGTAAGTTTATCATTAAGTTCATACATAACTTCACTGCCCAAATTCTGCGTCGCTCATCGTCTCTAAGAAAGCCGTTCATCCCGCTGTTTGAACACCTACTGCAGCACAATTAGGCATTATGCCCTTTAGTTTCATAAACGTTTTATAATTCGGAAGAAAATTACAACTGGCGATGACTAAATACACTTGTATAGCATCATGCAAGTATCGACATCCCATGGCATCTGCTAGCACAGTTAGCACATAATAGCCTCCATAAGTAAGTCACGTGCTGGCTCTAACCAATCGTTTTTGACTACGCAGTTGTCGTATCTCTTATACATACAGGATCTCTAGCTAGGGACGAGTTTTAGCGCCATTGTGGCAAATAAGAGAAACCTATTTGCCTCCATTTCTTATCGAAAGGACATGCCTTCTATAATCTAGTGGGCCATGTTTGTTGTCGGCTATATTTACTGAAGAGCACGGTCTATAGATATTCATGGTCATCGAACTCCATTGTTAAAATGAAGCTAAAGTTTCTAGCTCCTGGTAGGGCGGGAACTCTATTGAAAAGTGGCGTTGCATGTACAATCTGCCCAACTGCGCCTGCAGCGCCACCCTATCGGCAGACAGAAACTTTACTTTCGTATTCAGTTTCAATGAAATAGTGCGGTCGGGAATAGTGCGATCTATGCGGCATCTGGCGCGATCTGTTTTCCTTAGCTTCTCGAAACAATGGAAAATGGCCGAAGCTCGATGACCATGAATATCTATAGACCGTGCTGAAGAGTCGTTTTTTGCCAACTCCTCCTAGAAAGAATGCCTGCGCGCTGAAACGTCATTCATTGTTACATCATCATCTGAAGAGCAAATTTAGGGCTTATTATTGGTGGAAATACGATTAACAATGCCCGAGGCCGACAAGATAACAAGGCCTGGAAGCGAAAAGGTCACCTGACCATCGGGGTGCTAGCAACAATCCAACTTGTATTGTTTTCAACAATAGTAAAAACATCGATTGTTAATATCCAAGATGGAAACAATGATGGTTGGATTGTTGCTAGCACCCCGATGATCAGGTGACTTTTTCGCTTTCAGGCCTTGTTATCTCGTAGGCCTCGAACAATGCCCTACTGCGGTGATGTAACAATGTATGACGTTTCAGTGACCAGGCCTTTATCAACGGGCTAGGTCAAAAATGTAAACACAGAGTTGGGTTGGTGAAGCAATGATTGTTGCTCGATTGTTAAACTATTGTTGACTATCGTAGCAACAATGATTTTCTTCACTAAATCAACTCGGTGTTAGCATTTTTGACCTCACCCAATGCCACCTAAAGACAAGGCCTGTTCACTGAAACGTCATACATTGTTACATCATCCGAAGACATGTTTAATCGCATTTCTACCAATAATAAGCTCTAAATTATGTCTTCGCATAAT
>JAHWFO010079782.1:0-12227 GCA_023313115.1 Rhysida immarginata | reverse complement strand
TCTTAGCGGTAATTAAAGTAATCCCCCACCTTGGTTGTAAGCGCGGCATGTAATTTTGGGGTTTAGAATACTAGTAAAGGGGTTGGGGTTTTCGTAGCTGTGCGTGTCACTGAATTGGCACGTTACAACCCATTTACATTCTATTCGAGTCCAGTTTAAGGATCTACAAAGGTAATCGTAGTGTATCATAAGTTTCCTACCTATACCCCTGCGTTTGAATCAGTCGAACGTATAGATCCATCTACTGCTCAATTGAAGGTGGACACCTGGCGCAGAGGAACAACGTACGCAAATTCGAGCAAGATCACGCGATGTCGTTTGGTGTCTTAGCACGTGCGCCGTAAATGCCACCATCAGTGTCCAGAGTGTGCAACCATAAGAGTGACGTCATAGTGGAAACACAACGTCATAGAGGCGACGTCATAGTGAAAACACGACGTCGTAGAGGCGATGTCATGGTGGAAACACGACATCATAGAGGCGATGTCATAGTACAAACATGATGTCGTAGAGGCGATATCATAGTAGAAACACGACATCGTAGAGGCAAAGTCATAGTGAAAACACGACATCATAGAGGCGACATCATAGTGGACCACAATGTTGTAGAGGCAGCGTAATAGTGGAAACACACCGTTGTACAGGCAATGTCGTAGTAGAAACACGACGTAATAGAGGCGACGTCGTAGTGGAAACATGACGTTGTAGTGGAAACACAACATATTAGAAACGACGTCATAGTGGAAACACGACGTTGTAGAGGCGATGTCATAGTGGAAACACGACGTCATAGAGGCAAGGTCATAGTGAAAACACGACATCGTAGAGGCGACTTCATAGTGGAAACACGACGTCGTAGAGGCGATGTCATAGTGAAAACACGACGTCATAGAGGCGAGGTCATAGTGAAAACATGGCGCCGTAGGAGCGATGTCGTAGTCAAAACACGACGCCGTAGAGGCGATGTCATAGTGGAAACACAAAGTCGTACAGGCAATCTCGTAGTGGAAACACGACGTCATAGAGGCGATGTCGTAGTGGAAACACAATGTCGTAGAGGCGACTTCATAGTGGAAACAAGATGTCATAAAGGTGATGTCGTAGTAAAAACATGACGTCATAGTGGAAATGTAACGCTCCTGTTCTATGGGCAACGTACAGTAAATTTGGGCTTTTACATTAGAAAGCAAAGTGTTAAACCAAAGACTGACTTTTAAATTGACATTGTTAATTCGCAACACATGATTAATCGTTAGGCAAAGGAATTGAATACTCTATACGCTAAGTCTTCGAAATATAAAACTGTGCTTTATTCCTTTTAACATTAATCATCTGCATATATTTCTATAAATTGTTTGCTTTTAATTTGTCTTCTCAAAGTCGATATTTTTAACATCTTTCTTTCTCTCTATTTCTCTCGATGCAAGACTTCATATATATCCATTGTATGCTAGTTTTTATCCTTAATTCTATAGTCTTAGTGTTCTACATATTTCCTTGTCTTCGGTAGAAACAAGTTCGTAATACATATGCACAGGGAGGTCTGGAACGACCTTTTGACAGAGTTTCATTCGAAAATAAAAAAAATATAAATGTTAGAATTTTCTCTAACGCTAAATATCCTAAAAATATAATCATCAACATATCTTCAAATCATCATCTCTATGTTCATTAAATAGTTCATTCAAATTTATATTATCATACAAAGATTTCATTTGATTCCAAAGACATTCCACTAACGGTGATAAATACGGCTTTCCTAACTACTCTCCGGGTAAGTGCTAAAATTTAAAACTTTGGTATTTTTCATGACCTTAATCATATCTCTTTCATATATTAACATTTACTGATGATCATCGATGGAATTACTGTAGAATTTCTTCGAACGGTTCTTTTGCCAAGGATTTTCGAACACAACTTTAAGTTTCCGCGTTGCTTTGGGCGTCATTGTTTGATTCCTGCCCTTCTAAATTCTGAGCACTGACATTGGGGCTGGCTATCTTCAAACCTGTTCGAAACCAAAAAAAAAAACTTGGCAGAGTGTTTCCAATGATAAATGTTATGGCCAAAATAACTACTACCTTACCGGATTCGTAAGTGAAACATTCGTCTTATGTATATTAACATCCTGGCATGGCCTTGAGAACGAAAATTTGTTAGGTCGTTTCCGCTTTCGCTCACGTTCTACAGGACTTAATTCTGGGTTAGGGTTGTCTTATGTTCTCATTTTTCGTTAATTATCTAATTCAGGATTCAAATAATTTAAATTCTATGAGGGTTAAAGTTCTTGGCATTGACTGGATACGCGATACATATTGTCTTATGTCCTTCATTTTTGAGTCTTTTACATTCTGTAAGACAATGTCTTGAAAAACGCGGCTTCCTTCTTGCCCGACGGCATTTGCTCCTTCAGCCTGTACCCTGCATCCAGTCCAAGAGACGACAAAAAAAAAAAAACTTTTCATTCCTCTAACAAAGCCCACAAGGTTCACCATTCACGTGTCTATTGTCCTCAGGCGAAACAATCGCTGAGATTTCTTTCATTTGTTTTAACAAAGTACATTTTAGTAATTTTATATTTTCAGTAATCATTTTTATTAATTATATGACATTCAATTTCTCTTTTTTCCATTTTCCCGTAGATTGAAGAACAGCAAACTTCAACGTCGTGACACCTCTGATTCACGGGGTTCTCTAAAATTACCGAAAGTTCATTCCCTATAGGACATCGTCATGACCTACGGAAAAGATAATTTCGGGAGAAAAAAAATAACGACAAAAATTCCGCGCGCGCTCTCAAAAATTTTTTTGGGTGTTACAGAACCACAATGTCATAGAGGCGACGTCATAGTGGAAGCACGACATTATACAGATGGCTGAGTCCGCATGCTGACCAGTAGAGACTGGAGGAGGCTGAAGCGGTTGTACCACAGCAACAGTCGTCAGCACCAAGACGATGCGTCGGGAGCTCTATGCCTCCATCATCACCACTGTAGACGCTCAGTGTCGTGTGCTATTGTGTAAAGAGCAACTGTCTCAGTCGATGGTCTTTTGCCAGCATTGACAGTGTAGCCGTGTGTCTCCTGGTTTGGACTCGATCCGCTGGTTGTGTCCGAGGTTAACATGGCATCATGCACCTTGCTTCCGGAGAATGACGTTCTGGAACCTCAGTGGCACGCCCACAGTCCAGACCTCAACCCAGAACATCTTTGGGATGAATTGGAGCATCTGATTTGTGTGCATCAGAGACACGCATCTGACTTGTGCAGGCTTTGAATTAGGAGCGTGCAAAAGTGCCTGGTTGCTTGCTATCAGCGCATGCATCTGTGTGTGGACGCAGCTGTGATACCAGAGACGCTGTGACTAAAACGTCTGTTTCATACAATATGTGTCCGCTTTCAATCGAGCAGTCAGCATGAGAAGAAACCGACATAAAGAACACGATGAGCAACTTTGCTGACAGAGGGGAAGAGAAGATTGTAATTCAAGAACAACTGCAGCTCATACTCATTGGCTTGTCGACCGAAGCCATCGTGGGGATCGCTTTTGCTTCCTTCGTCATAGGGGCTGGATTGACGAGCATTCTCTGGTTCATCCACCTTCGAACAGGTAAGAGTCAGTGCATGTTTGATTTCATAACGATATTGGGTATCACAAGGGTTGGACAAAATATAGGCAACGCACAGTGGAGTCGCGCGTGGTGCACTGTCACGTGACTAAGATAATAAACAAATAAATATGAGATTCTCCATTGAAACGGCAGTGTTGGATGCTGTTAAGATTGATGTTGTGACAGTAGCAGGGCAATTCATTGATGACTTCTCTGTGATGAAGCGACTGTCAATGAAACGTCATATTGATGAAGTGAATGTCAACGAAACGTCTTTGTTGAAGAAACGTTGTATTAATGAAATGTCCTATCGATGAAGCGCCATATCGATGAAACATATTATTGATAAAACGTCATATCAATGAAACGTTTCTGTCAATGAAGTGACTATCAATGAAACGTGATGTGATGAAATGTCATATCGATGAACATCTGTCAATAAAGTGATTATCACTGAAAAGTCATTTCGATGAAGTGACTGTTGATGAAACGTCTTCGTCATTAAAACGTCTCTGTCGATGAAACGTCACATTGATGAAACATCTCTGTTGATGAAGCGACTGCCGATGAAACATCTCTCTTGATAAAACGTTCTATCAGTGAAACGTCACTGTCGATGAACGCCTCTGTCACTAAAGTGACTATCAATGAAACATCTCTGTTGATGAAACTTCGTATCGATGAAATGTCCTATCGATGAAACGTCAAATGGATCAATCGTAATGTCGCCGAAACATCTCTGTTGATGAAACATTGTATCAATGAAAATCTTATTGATGAAACGTCACGTCGATGAAATGTCTCTGTCGAAGAAGTGTCTATCAATAAAATGTCTGTGTCGATGAAGTGACTGTTGTTGAAACGTCATATCAATGAAACGTCATATGGATGTAGTGACTATCAATGAAACGTTATATTGATAAAATTTCATATCAATGAAATATCTCCATCCATGAACCACCTGTCGATGAAGCGACTGCCGATAAAACGTCTCAGTCGATAAAGCGTTTTATAGATGAAAGATGATATCAGTGAAACGATGCTACAGTACTGTGGTGCGAGGATTTCAATATGCACCAGGACTACACGCACGTACTCGCATTAGGTACGTAGCTTTATTTTTTTGAGGTGATAAATAAAACTGTAGGACTACCCCTCGTAATTTATTAAAGACTCGGTTAACCTTGAGCTATGCTTAGAATAAGATTAAGGGTGTGTCTAAAAAGCCCGACTGGTCGCGAAGAGGTTACATGTTACGATTGACGGCCGTTTGTTCGTTCATGGACAACGCACTCATGAGCCATTTGTTTCAAAATCGCGTCTGCGATTCTACTCACTGAGGCAGCCAAACTCGACCGGCATTGGACTCCAGTCGTGCTAATTACGACTGGCATTGGATTGCAATCGCGATTAGCACGACTGGTAGCGTTATGAAAGCGCTCATCATGACTGGTTGTTACTTTATGAATCTGTGTTGGACTTATGTTGTAATAATTATGACTGCCATTTGATTTCGGTCGCATGACGACCAGTCGCGTTATAAAAACGCTCATCGCGACCAGTCGTTACTTCATGAATATGCATTGGACTCCAGTCATGCTAATTACGACTGACGTTGGATTTCACTTGCGATTAGCGCGATCAGTCATGTTATGAAAACGCTCATCAAGACCGGTCGTAGTATGAAAATGCTCATCATGCCTGGTCGCATTATGAAAACGCTCATCACGACCGGTCGTTACTTTATGAACCGATGTTGGACTCCAGTCGTGCTAATAATGACTGACGTTGGATTTTGGTTGCGAATAGCGCAACCAGTCATGTTATGAAAACGCTCATCACAACCGGTCGCGTTATGAAAATGCTCACCAGGACTGGTCACGTTATGAAAACGCTCATTGTGACCAATCTTTACTTTATGAATCTGCGTTGGACTCCAGTCGTGCTAATTACGACAGATGTTGGATTTCGGTCGCGATTAGCATGACCAGTCACGTTATGAAAGCGCTCATCACGACCGGTCGTTACTTTATGAATGTGGTTGGACTCCAGTCGTGCTAATTACGACCGGGGTTGGATATCAGTCGCTATTAGCGCAACCAGTCTCGTTATGAAAACGCTCATCACAACCGGTCGCATTATGAAAATGCTCATCATGCCTAGTCACGTTATGAAAACGCTCATCGCGACCAGTCGTTACTTTATAAATGTGATTGGGCTCCAGTCGTGCTAATTACGACCGGCGGTGGATATCAGTCGCTATTAGCGCAACGAGACACATTATGAAAACGCTTATCACGACTGGCCATGTTATGAAAACGCTCATCGCGGCCGGTCGTTACTTTATGAACCTACATTGGACTCCAGTCGTGCTAATTACGACTGACGTTGGATTTCGGTTGCAAATAGCGCAACCAGTCATGTTATGAAAACGCTCATCACAACCGGTCGCGTTATGAAAATGCTCACCAGGACTGGTCGCGTTATGAAAACGCTCATCGTGATCAATCTTTACTTTATGAATCTGCGTTGGACTCCAGTCGTGCTAATTACGACAGATGTTGGATTTTGGTCGCGATTAGCATGACTAGTCACGTTATGAAAGCGCTCATCACGACCAGTCGTTACTTTGTGAATCGAGGGTCGTCCTATTCGGGCGAAAATTTATAATGAATAAAGCCAGTTATTATTTAGGCCCGGTCGGGCATAGTCGAAATTAGAGTCATTAGACATCTTTCCGCTCTTTAGGAGAAGCTGACATGGCTAGTGGGGGCAGAGACGCATCTCTGTAAGTGAAAATATAAGCTCTAAATTAAGAAAGATTGAAGAAGCAGAGGAATATATATCGGAAATGAATGTACAACACAGTCACTGGTGGCTCCAAAACGAGCTTTACGATGGGCTTTGACTGGTCGGACTTTTTAAACACATCCTAATTGTAAACGTATTGTAAATCATTTTCCACCGACTCTCTCTTTTTCCTTTTCAGATCCCACGATGAACGCTCGAAATTGCGGCAGTGCTTCGCACTACTCCGGCTATGATTTGTCGGCCCACAGTGGAAGTTCGACTCTGAGTTCTCAAGTACCGATGACAACCTAAACGGCACTTCCAACGTTTTTGTTTTTGTTTTTGTTTATTTTCTGTTGGACCTTCGATTCGAACCATCCCTTCAACGATGTTTTTTTTTTTATTTATAACCGAGACCTCGTGGGTTTTACTTTGAAGCAGCATATCATGACGAAGTACGTTCTGGTCAATAACGCTACACTAGGGTTCTTTTTTACAATGATTCGTATACCAAAATCTTTCGTTGCTAGTCATGTGACAACATAACAAAGAAACTGAAAAGAATTGACCGCAGAGGGATTGCTGTCGTCGTCGTCGGACGTTCAGGAACTTTTCCCTCGATGATCTTCAAATTTGTGCGATTTTATTATCCAAAGATCGACGATGTGACGTGACGGATTGCGAGGACAACGACGAGTGTCAGTTCTTTTTTGTTTCGTGTCTTCTAGGTTGTGCAAGGGGTCGTTCCACGAAGAGCCCTTTTCTATTATCTCAGGTATTTCTTTATGTTGAGCTGTTCTCCCTCTTTCGTTGTTGTTCTGTGTTGGATTTCTTCATTGACGTTGTCATCGGTCAACTACACATTCATTGTTTAACATTCAATTTGGATCTTTCAGTACCTGCAAATTTCTTATTCAAAAGGGTTCAAAGTGCTGAGCATGCGTCCTTGTTATTGGAGTCGTCGGCACTCGTAAAGGAAAAAGACTTTGTTAAGGAATAAAGACAACGGACGTTTTGTTTGGTAGTATGACATCGACGAAAGGTTTCCAAGCGAAGACGGGAGAGAGAAGCTTGCGGATAGACACGTATAATGCTGCGGATTCTCATGCAGTAAAGACGTTTGTTATGGTAAGAGTGTGCCTAGCATCATGAGTTTTTGTCGTCGTAGAGCAGCGGCGTAATCTTCCATCAATTTCTCTCTCTCCAATTTGTCATAATTTGTTCACCTCATAAAATTGTACATTATTACAAAAGGTTTATATCTATATATAACAACAGTTTTATACGAAAACGCTTAACAAAGCAGTTGCGTAGCTTTTAAAAGACAAACCAGAAATATTTATTTTAATTACAATGGCCCTTTTAAGAAAAAACCATATTTTTGTGAGCATACCCCGTGGGGATTCTTCGGTGCGTCTTTTGAAAATGTCTGCTTGATTGGTGTCGAGATCGGAACTTTCCCGACCGTTCACGTCATCACGACGCTGACCACTAGAGAGAGCTGCCGGATATTATTATTGTATCCATCTGCTTCCTCACGCTGAGTCGATTGGATGGAAAGTTGGGGTTTTGCATCCGAAACGCAGCGTGAGTAACTCCTCCGTTCACGCCATCACGACGATGGAATGTTATTGTATTCAAAATTCATTCTTGAATGTAAAATAGTACAAATTAATAATAATCCATCTGCTTCCTCGCGTGGAGTCGAGTTGACGGAAAAAATTTGGCTTTTCATTTCCAAAACGTGCGAGTAAGCTCGTGGATTAGCGTTTCCCTGTGTTCGTCGTTTTTGGGCTTCCTTTGATGTACGATATCAAATACAATAATTGTATTGCGTCTAAATTGTATAAGATTTCGGAGATTAGGTTTAAGTTTGGTTTCAAAACTCTTCCGAATAATCGCGCTGTAACGACCACCAGCGGGAGCTGATGGGATGTTATTGCATTCAAAAATTCAATCTTACACGTATAAAGTATAAAATCACGTAAATTAAAAGCAATCCATTCGCTTCCATGACAGGGAAAATGAGCTTTCGGATCAGTGTTTCTGTGCGTTCCTCGTTTTTTGTATCTTTTGTGTTACGAGATTGTGAAGCGTTTAAGATTAGTCGGTGAGGGTTTTTTTTTCTTTTTTTTACCGACAATGGTCTTGAGTTTCGGACTTAAAACTTTTCCGACCAATCATGCCATCTCGACCCTGACCACCAGAAGGAGCCGATGGAATGTTATTGTATTCAAAATTCATTCTTGATCGCTAAAAGTATAAAAGCATGTTACGTAAATTAGAAGTTATCCATGCGCTTCCTCGTGCAGAGTCGATTTGACGGGAAAAAGTCGGCTCTTCGCATTATCCCGCACTAGTATGCTTGTGGATCAGCACTCTTTGTACGACATTGTGATGCGGGCTATACAAAGGCGCGGGGCATATTCGCAAAAATATGGCAGTCGTATGAGATTCGCTAAAACATAAAAGAATTCCCATTTCCAACGTATACGTAAATCATGTTAGGAACCTGCTCATGTTAGCTGCTATCTAGTTCCATCGTACTTCATGTTTCAATATTCGATATGTAGTTCGAAACCTTTCTAAACGTACCACTCACATTAATTTATCATGGATAAAGATTATTTTTTATATTACAACAACAACAACAACAAGACTTTGTCGTAGTTAGGTATTTTCGTTGTGTGCGTGCGTCCTTGGATCTCTGTGTGCGTGCTTTTGTTTGTGGGGTTATGTTCGATAGTTCCTATAAATTTTTCTTCTTTATGACCCTTCACAACATTGGTCACGTTCTTGTTTAAAATCAAAATCTTCTAGAATAGGTTCTTACTTTTCTGTCCGCTTTGTACATGTCCTTGTTTTGTAGAGTTATTTGCTTTGGAAATCTTTCTCTATCTCCCTTGTGCGTACGCACGTGCGTACTGGGGAAGAGGTTGTATATTTCGTTTTGCTTCACGGGTGAAGGTAGAGAGAGAGAGAGAGAGAGAGAGAGAGAGAGAGAGAGAGAGAGAGAAAGAGAGAGAGCATAGATGTATGATGTTTGTTTTATTATATTTTCTCCGATCTTGTTTGGTTTCATTTGGGAGCTCGCGTCATAACGTTACGAGGGTGAAACTATTTTTATATTATTAGGCAACTATTTATTTAAATAGAGTTTTCATATTGTTTTCTTTGTTTTCAAGGAGCTAAGGAGAAGAGCAACGACGAGCACCTGTTAACTGACTTAGCGCTACTTAGCTTCGGTAAAATCGTTAGGCGGAGGAAAAGAACTTATAAGCATTATGCAGGTACGTGTTTCCTAATTGCATGTTTTGTTCATTTGTCACTAGGGTTACCAAATGTCTTAAGTAGGTCAAACTGTATCTACCGTTCCTTTCCTTCGCCTATTTTACTTTGCCAAAGACTAACCTAACCTACCTAGAACTACCCAAACGTTACCGAAACTGATCAAAAACTTAGCAAAGCTTACTACTGAAAGCTACCTAATCCCCAGAAACCTACCAGAACCTAACGATATTTCCCAAACCTACCCAGATCTGCCCAAAACCTACCAAATCTACCAAAACCTACCAAATCTACCAAAACCTACCCAAACATGTTTGAGAGCTACCAAACCTATCAAACACCTAGCAAAGCTAACTTCTGAAAGGTACCATACCTCTTAAAACATACCAAAACCTAATGACACTAACCAAAACTACTCAGCCCTGCCCAAAACCTACCAAAACCTACCCAGACCTTCTCAAAAGCTACCAAAACCTACCAAAAATCTAGCGAAGCTTACTACTGAAAGCTACCAAACCTACCAAAACAAACCCATACTTTCCAAACCTGCCAAAAAGCTACCAAAACCAACCAAAGCTTACTTCTGAAAAGTACCAAACCTCCCAAAACCTATCAGAACCTACCAAAATATACCCATACTTCCTGAACCTACCAAGATCTGCCCAAAACTTACCAGAAACCTAGCGAAGCTTACCTGTGAAAGGTACCAAGCCTCCCAAAACCTAACGATGCTGACCGAAACCTACACAGACATGCTCAGTGGCTACCAGAACTTACCAAAAACCTAGCGAAGCTTACTTCTTAAAAGTACCAAACCTATCAGAACCTACCGAAACAAACCCATACTATCAAACATATCAAGACGTGCCAAAAAGCCACCAAAACTTACCTAGACCTGCCCGAAACCTACCAAAAACCTAGCAAACAACTAGCGAAGCTTACTTCTGAAAGGTACCAGACCTTCGAAAATTTATTAGAACTTACCAAAACCTACCCATTTTGCCTGAGCCTACCCAGGCCTTCTCAAAAGCTACCAAATCCTAACCAAAACCTAGCGAAGCTTACTTCCAAAAACTACCAAACGTATCAGAACCTACCAAAACAAACCCATACTACCAAACATATCAAGACGTGCCAAAAAGCCACCAAAACTTACCCAGACTTGCCCAAAACTTACCCAAAACCTAGCAAACACCTAGCAAAGCTTACTTCTGAAAGGTACCAGACTTTCGAAAATTTATTAGAACCTACCAAAACATACCCATAGATCCCGAACCTACCCAGACCTGCCCATACTTCCCGAACCTACCCAGACCTGCCCAAAAGCTACCAAAATCTACCCAGACCTGCCCAAAAGCTACCAAAACCTAACCAGACCTGCCCAAAAACTACCAAAAAGCTAGCAAAGCTTACTACTGCAAGGTACCAAACTTCCCAAAACTTATCAGAACCTACCAAAACCTACCCAGACATGCTCAATAGCTACCAAAACCTACCAAAAACGTAGCAAAGCTTACTAATGAAAGGCTACCAAACCTATCGGAACCTAACGATACTTCCTGAACCTACCAAGACCTGCGCAAAAGCTACCAAAAACTTAGAAAAGCTACCAAACTTCCCAAAACCTACCAGAACCTAATGATACTGATCTAAACTACCAAAGACCTGTCGAAAAGCTAATAAAAACCTAGCGAAGCTTACTACTGAAAGCTACCAAACCACCGAAAAGCTACCAGAAGCTAATGATACTGACTGAAACCTATCAAGACCTAACGATACTTGCTAAAACCTACTGAAAGCTACCAATACCCACAAAACTACCAATATCCTAACAGACCTAACAAAACTCACTTTAACCTCTCAAACCCTACCAGAACCTGACCAAGAGTTGGCGATCATCTCAAAAAGCGACCTTAAAAACATACTAAAACTTTTCAAACCTACCATGATGGGCCCGACACCTCCCGATGTTTAAGGAAACTTACCATTATTTGCTCTTCTCTTTACTCATTTCTCATCTCTTCAAGTTTATATCAGGGAAGGTTAACCACTTTTTGAGTATATTCATTCTTTTGCATACCACACAGAGTCAGGATGATCACGTTAATCTCGTTGTCAAATAACACCAAACAAGAAACGTTTACGTAAAATATTGATTTTGTTTTCTATATATTTTTAATATTATTATTATTGAATTGTTTTTTTAATAATTCACCAGCTTTTGAGACGATTCAGAGGAGTGCCATCTTTCCAACAGGGAATTGGGGACACGACAAACGTACTCGCTTGCAACATTCCATTGTAAAGAAACAAAAATGCTTGGTGGTCTGAACGTGTACGTGTAAATATTTTGAAATTATTATAATAACAACAACACACGATATATCTATCTCGTCTTAAAGTACCTTTTTCTGCATTGTTAATGATGATGATGATGATGATGATGATGATGATAAGAGCGAGATGATGATGTTGGTAGCTTTAGATCCTTAATCGTATCTCCCTATCAAACAAAAATGAACCAAATTTGAAAACGATA
>JAHWFO010079779.1:0-11317 GCA_023313115.1 Rhysida immarginata | reverse complement strand
ACCTTATCCTGTAAGCGCTTTTCGAGGGCGAAGCTCTCATCATTCAGCAGGTAAAACAGGGAGTAACCAGGAGAAAACCCGAAGATATCAGAGATGTTATCCTTACACACTTTCAACTGACCAACTTAAATACGGAAGGGTCAACTAGCCTTCCCACCCCGATATTCTAATATTTTGAACCAGTAAATTACGTATTCTAATTTTCTGAATCGTTAGTTTATTTTTTTTACCTTATTTAAATGACCTGGTTTTGAATATTACTTTTGTTACGCCAATAGCAAGACACTTCCTTCTCTGCACAATTTTAATTTTAATGAAACGAGTTACCATTGGGCCAGTACATGTATGTCAATCAGAATTTTGTCTTCTGTGAGTATTCTAATATTTTGAATAGGAGCTGTATTGAGAAAGAGTGGAAAGGCGACAGAAGAAGCAGTCCCTTCGCTCTGTGTTGAAATGATCGAGTTATTAATTAACCAGTTTTGAGTTATTATTTAACTTCTTGAGATTGTTCTGTTTACATACAACTGTAATTATGCCGGGTTACGACGGGTGCCTCTGCTAGTAATCTATATTATTAAGTAGTGGAAGAATCAATGTCAGTCCGTCCCCTTCATAATTTCTACATTTTTAAGGTAGGTTAAAATTCGGAATGTTGCACTGATTTTGATTGGTACACTGGGGGTCGTAATTATGTCTTTCGATCGGAAATGATGAGAAATGAAAGGATAGAGCATTTTTACATTTTCTACATACTACGTCCGAAAATATCACTTTTTTGATTAAAAAACTTGAGATTGGAGTAAACAGTGCAGATAAAGGGGTAAAAATAGATGACCGCTACTTGCCTGTACCCTACTCAAGGGGGGGGGGGTAATTTTTTGTTAATAAATGTATAAATGTATTTCTGCTTCATAGCTAAAGCTTCTGCTTGGAACGTTGACAAGATTTTATTTTTCTTCTCATTCTTCGGTAATGCGACACGAACTCTTGCCAGATGCTCCTATTTGAGTAAATGAAGCCGCCAATGAGTGGCAGATCATATTGCTTATTTCTTTAGACATAATTTGACAAAGAAATTTATTTTATTCTTTACTGGCAGTTATATCCAATATACAGCCTTTATTATTATTGAAAGTAATTGATAATCAAATTTCCAATTCCTCTTTCGTCCAATTATTAAGAAGAGTCCATCCTCTTTGGTCAATTCGCGCACCTGCGCTACGCTTCGTAACATTTTGATAAATTCAATTAAAGAAGTGCCCCAAGGAATAAGAACCAAGAGCTTAAGCTAAATGCCATTTGGAAACCTCAATTCAATGACCGATGAAGTGAAACGAGATGAAATTAATCCAAAAATCCGACTCAATGAACCCTCATGTTGAAAATTTAGATGTAAATTAAATCCGATTAAGTTTTCTCGTTTTACTTTTCGGTTTTGTTATAATGTCATTTAAGCATTTAATATTTCATAAACAGATAAATGAATCGCTTTCAAAATCAACGGAGGGAATGGCTAAAGCTTCATTTAAAATACAAAACATATGTATAACTTAATATAAAATCTATGAAGGCAAATTATAGATGCAGGTAACTCGGGGATTAACCAAATTAAATAAACGGTAACAGAAAAGCGTTGGGGGTGCAGGAATAGGAAAAATGATGAAAAATTGCGCCCCTGTCGGGTTCCTATTTTCATGACTCAACTGAGCGCGTGACCATCAACGGAGGACTGGTCAGGATCTGGCGTCAGCTGCATGAGAGCATGGACACTTTTTGTCTGATGTCAATTATACATGCCGATGTTGGCAGTGTAATTAATTGTGTCAAGTGCCAAAATGAACTTACAGAGACGGGACTAATGGTAAATAACTAAATATTTATCCAGCACAGTGGAACGGGAAATACAAAATAAAATGGTCTTCTCGACACTAAAATGTAACAGAAAAAAAAAGTTGCAAGTTAAATAAAGTCTTGTGTGCCAGGTGCAGCAGATTCACTAAGGATCATCGCTCTGTACTTAGGACGAGATCGGAAAGAAACAGACGCTTCACGTGTTGTCACCAAATTGAAGCATACACACTTCACTCAGAGAAACTTGACGTAATGAAACTGGTTTTTGGCGGCGAGCACGCCAAAATAAAATGAGCGCACAAATATATTGGTATTTGATATTCACATACCATGTTTAAAAACAAGCAATAACATCTTTTTCGACGAATTGCACTCTAGAGGTAAGACTTGAAAAACACAGTATTCGTGCAAGAGTTCGCCCCGCGGGATGCGAAAGAGAGATTGCAGCTATGAAATAAGACTATTACACACATTCCGTTCAATTCAATTCGGAAAAGACACCGTCGAATTGCTTTATCAAATGTTCCCCGCAATAACTCATAACCATACCAGACATAGGAGTAATTGAGAACTGTCACTCGGAGGCCGGTATAAAATCATCGACGTGAATTCTCGTCGATCAATGCCTCGCTTCATCGTCGCTCGTCGAGAGCGTGGCCTCGCCCCGCCGACCTGACACATTCGCCGGCACTGGGGTTTCGCAGACGGGAATGAAATTAACAATGCAGAAACTTGTCTTGAAGTACCATAAATGAAATGTCCAACTTACTCAATTCTGCCAAACCGCTTTCCCGCCGGCTACTGACGTGAGGACGGGCCCTGAATCCTTCTCCACCTTTCTCTCCCTTGCAAAATGACTCACATCGCCTGTCGCTCGCTGAACACTTCTCTACTGCGTCGACGCTTGCAGTTTTGCTTCCCCGCCGTACGGTTGTCAAATTCGGTTTTAGGAGAAATCACGCATACGCGACGAGGGAACGCTCTCTCTTCGCTAGGGAACAAGCTTTTCCGCCCGTCCCGAAGATATTTGTAAGAGCCTTGCTTCCCACATCCAAACGCCGTCGAATCTCTCTAACTTTTCCCAGATCACATGATAACCTCGGTTTGCCTCTCACGCATCTTTTCCGGCGGAGCTTCGTGTTCCAAAGATGAGTGACAGGGTCATTTTGGCACGTGACAAATTGTCATTGGCATCTTTTCTTGGCATTGTCTGGATTCCTTAATCAGAAATGATCAACATTGCTACTGATTAAACATCATTCCTGACCAACTAGGGTGATTAAAAAATCTCTCCATGATAAATTAATTTAATAAAACATAAACTATGTTAGATAGATAGATACAGTTCTTTGTTATTTTGTTCTTCATCTCAGAATGTTCTTTTAAGTTCGGATGGTACTTCAGGACCCGAAGCACTGCCTGAAATCGGCCATATCGAAATGGTATCTATGAAAGAGAAAGCGAAATGCTGGAGAGTTATGTATCGATATAATCCTAATTAGAAGAGTACCAGCCATGGGTAATATTCCAATAGAACAATGAATAATAAAAAGCCTAAAAGACACTGTGGATACTTACTCAGAGGAAGGTAGGAGAATCGACAAACCACTTTTCGACAATAAATTTCTTTGTGGTAAAGTGGTGTGTCGATTCCCCTACCTTCCTCTTTACAATAGAATGTTGCGCTGCCACATTGGACAATATTTGAAATCATCGTTTCCCAAATGATGATTTGGAATGGATGGTCCTCCAGGTTCCTCGGACATTGCTCTCTTAGACATTACTCGTACTGATTTATACGCTGGTCCACAACATGTACACTTAAGCAAATGTGATAATGTCGTTAGCATGAGGCATGCTAGCGAATATTTGACGAGAAATTTAAAATCGTCTGGATATTCTCCAAGCAATGAAAGGAGACAATACAAAAAAACTGTATATATCTATCTACATAGTTTTTGTTTTATAAAATTTCTTTATCAGGGAAAGACTTTCTGATCACCATGTACATCCTTACGTGATCAGCATGTTCCCGAAATGTGATGGACTTCTTCAGTAGGAGAATGCAAACTTTGCAGTGATTGGTTAACCAGCGCAGTTTCCCGATCTCAACCCAATGGGACGAATTGAAACGAGCTGAACGACATACACAGCCATAACTAAGTATTCCTGTGCAAATACAGACTGCCATACAGGCGGCAAGAATACAAGTTCCCTGGTGGAATCAATGCTCAGAAGAATCTAACAGTTTGAAAGCACACGTATAGCAGCACTATAATAGATGGGGTTTCCTAAATAAATTGGCCGGTATAGTCAAACCCACGGTGTAAGATACACTACATGATCAAAGGAGTTGGGACACCTATTGCTCTACCGTAAAGCCGCAAAAAGCTTCAATCAATAGTATGTAGGACCACCCCGAGCTGCTATCACTGCCTCTACCCTACATGGCATACTGTCCACAAGTTTACGGTATGTGTCCACAGGTATTGACCTCCATTCCTCGAGGAGTGTCGTGGTCAGTTCCTGGACAGATGTAGGGCGATCTCACACGTCGTTCCAATTCGCCTCAAAGATGTTCGATGGGATTGAGATCAGGACTCTGGGTGGGCCAATCCAGTTCTTCAACCCGCATCTCGTCAAACCAGTCGGATATGGATCTTGCTTTGTGGCAAGGCGCATTGTCGTGCTGGAAGAGGAACGGCCCGTCACCGAAGTGTTCCCATAGCGCTGGAAGTGCCCCGTTATCCAGAATGGTCCTAGCCATCAGCATTGAGGTTTCCGTCCACCTTGATGAGCGGGCCCCGTCCAGTCCAGGAGAAACACCCCCAGACCATCACTCCTATCACTCCTCCACCATCACCCCCAGACCATCACTCCCCGTATCCAAACTTCACTGTTGGAACAACACATTCTGGCAGGAAGCGCTCTCCGGGCATTCGCCAGACCTAGACTCTGCCATCTGATTTCCATAACGTAAACCGTGATTCAACACTCCATTCCACACTTCTCCATTGGTCCAGTGTCCAGTTCCGACGTTCTTTGCACCACTCCAGGCGACGTTTAACATTGGCCGGAGTGATCCTTCTGTCGTGGCATATTGATGATATGCCATTTGTTCTACAATTCAACTGTGCTTGAAATGGATCGTTCCATTAAAAAAAAATTGTTTAAATTTTGTTGTTAACTTTAAATGAGTTTTTTTCATGAAATGATCAATTTCCAGGTGTTCACAGGGGTGTCCCAACTCCTTTGATCATGTAGTGTATATAGGTGTACAAGCTTTGCCATATTTTTGTGATTTTAAAGCTCAGTTTTGCAAAATGTCTGCAAGATGGCGCTGAGAACTGAGGGTCTGGCTTAAGCACTTTTAAGGTAGTTCTTAGTGGAAGGGGGAGATGCGAGCTGGAAATCCATCCATCCAGTTAGTTCTTAATGGCTTTAATCGTTTATTTTTTTTAAGGGTAATTTATTTTTTTTTTACAATAAATGCCACTAAAACCTGACAAATCAAAATTCTGTATAATTTCAGATAACCAACAAAGTTAAATGAATAACAAATATTTTTTATTACTTCTATCTATTTTCTCTATTCCTCTTTTACCTTTTTGGAGTTAAGGATGTTAAATAAACATTGGATTTTTTGGAAATTTAACCTAGCAAGGGATCACCCTAATGGGGCTTTGCTTGGTCTTCCAAACTTGTTAGTAAATAAATAAACACAAACATCCATGCTCTCAGAGGGATTCGACTCCGCGACTCGCTCGTTGTGAGAAAGAGAGAACCTGCGCCTAAGCGCTCTCGACTACCAAACTGGCTTTTTTATTATATTTCTCAGTGCATTCCTTAAATTTAAACTAAACAGTGGCATTTACAAACATTTAGTCATATTTAAAATTTATAGTTTACAGGATTATTTCAAGCAATAACATATTTCAAATATTTTCAAAATAACATATGGAGCACATTTACAAGAAATTATTTCCTTTTATGCTAATTCACAGCATTTAATTGTCATTTATGTTCATATTAGATCATTTGTAACTTAACAATTTTTTTTTTTGCTGAGCAGCATTTGCTAATAAATGTTTGGCTGTTTGTTATACTGCCATGAATGCTTCCTTTAGGTCAAAAACAAAATCGCCAACAAACGGCCAAAAGTCAGAAGCGAGGAAGACAACGTGCTTATCTTTGATCACCTATTTATCCTACACCGTGTTTAAACCGTAAGATCGAGAGCCTTAAGTGGAATGATCGATTACCAACGCAAGGAGAGTACGGGTGATAATTCCTGGACAGGGGAAATAAGAAAAAAAGTCATATCTGAGAAATAACTCCCCTTTTTTATGTTCATCTACTCAGGGCTCTAGATTTTACGGTTTGACTCAAAGGTATGAATATTAAGTTTATCATCTCTAGGCAATCGTCGCCGTTCAATTGTAGTACATGCCCAGGATGACAGATGGCGGGCAAAACCAAATCCATTGAATTCCCCCTCCCTCTTCCATTTATCCATATACTATTTGCTGTTACTTTATTCCTTTGTTCATTACCAATCTGGTTTCGAAACTGTACAATGTTCTGTTTTGTTCTGAGCCTTCAATTTTTACACGTATCCCGTGACGAGTCAAAACAAACTTAGTGAATTTATTTCCTTCGTGGCTGTGATTGAGTTGAATAAAGTATACAAACAGTGATTCAACTCACGACTAATCAAAAGACAGAATGCAAGCAAACTCCGCCATCTGGTATAGTGTGTCACGATTAATCGTGACGGAAAACAAAACAGAGCAATCAGCGAAAACAAAAGTCTCATTCCATAGTTCGAAGCTCGAATAAAGGCGCGTTTAAAAAGCGTCGTTGCAAAAGAAAGCAAGCGCGAGCTTTGAACGAGAGTAGAGAGAAAAGAGAAAAGAGAGAGGTCTGCGAGCTTTCAATGAGGACGGACGGGGGCCCTAAAGTCCTCCCACGTGCAAGCGGAAAATTCCGGAGACTGAACGGAGCGTCTACTGCGAAGGGCGTGCGTCCAAGCCCTTGAGCTCGAAGGAATTTTGCCTCTGCGTCCTCAGCTGCCTTCAGCGCATGTAAAGCCAGTGACTGCACTTCGACAACGGACTCTCATATTAATACGTTGTTCGTTCAAGATTTTTACAGCCATTCTTCGCTCTCAGCTTCGACTGGAATCAGCCAAAGTTTCCAGGAAGAAAACGTCGCGGACGGCATCGTAGTAATGCGGTCAGCGCTTCACGCAGCTTGATTAGCGAACACGGCCGACGACAGCCAACGAGACGAGAATCTAGCATACCTTTCCAGGACTCTTTACGTATGGACTCTGTTTTATGCAACCAACATTCGCCGGAAGTTGTTTCCACGACATTCCCGGCTTCAATTCAGCAATTCCTGTATCCAGTGCTCCCGAGCAACTACCTGTGTGCATTAGCTGTTGTGCAAGTAGTGCCTAGTAGGACAGCTCCACAATATTAGGTGGACCTCCTGTTGCCAGAAGAAGAGGACACACATTCCCTCCAGATTATCTCGCCCTGGGGATTCCAAGCGTTCCTCGAGGAAGACCTCGGCCATGTTTTTGTCTAACAAGGTAAGCTCGCACTTTCTAAATATCTCTTTTTTTCTTACTCTCGTGCGCGTAGCTTATAAATCATGCTATTATTCGCCGACTTATGGGAATCGGCGTTCGCGAGGTGTAAAATGAAAAACCTTGCTAATTCTTGTTTTTGCTTGTTTCCTTACCTGTAGTATCGGTTTCCTCGACGAGCCCTTAAACGCTGTTGCGTCGCCGCTGTCTGTTTGCGGTGAAAGTTTCCTAGAAGATTTGCGTCGAATAGAAGACTGCAGTCCTGATAATTCTTTGCTGTTAATCTCGGTTTTAGCTATCAATTGTCATATCCAATTGTCGCTACAAAATTTTCTTTACTACCTCCCTTCGGAAAAGTTACTTATCTTGTTCGCTTGCCAAGTTTCGGCTGAGCTATATAATTAAGCTTTTTTTAAAAATTAAATTGTTATTTAATAATATTCATTTAATTTCTTAACTTTAAGGGCTGTAAACCGAACAGTCCTCGGGTTTACTTGTTTCCTGATAAAAACATTTTAAGTTACCCTCGTGTTAGAGGGTAACACCGATTTATATAAGTTATTTCTTGTAACTTAAGTAAATAAAACTTGTTTTCATCACCGTATAACACTGTGCACTAAATTTATTGGTAATCTAACGCTTCCACTCTGCACACACCCAAATTTATCCGTGACATGGTGGGCAGGCATTAGCATCACAAAAAAAATCGTTCCTGGCACCTCAGAGAAGATGACAACCTTAACATCTTTGGATTTAACTGTAAGTGTATATTGTCCATTAAATAGCGTATGTACATCATCCATTTCCATAAACTAGAAAAAAGCAGATAACCGTCTTCCATCACAACCCTTTAGTATCTCGGTAACTTATAGATTTTCCAAGCAATATTTTTAAGGGGGGCCGTTTTCTTATTTCGTACTCAGCCGATTTTTAAATTACATACGACGTTAAATAAAAAGTGCGTTTTTATTTACTGTTTTTAATCATTTATATATGGGTTGTGATTGTGTATGTATATGTACATACTTAAAACTTAGTAAATCTTATTGTAATACTATACGTGAATATAAAATTGTCTTTAAATACAAATTATCGAGACTGGTAAAACTTTAAATACAAAGTAGGAAACAGTAATTCTAAGATTGATATTAATTAATTATTTATAAACGGATAACAGTTATTTGATACCAAATATACATCAAGATCTACGTATTTGATATCTGTATATAGGTTTATTAGTGTGTAAGGGAATATTACAGGCATATATCCAAAGGATAGCTTATATATTAGGATTGGCAAGGTTTATATTTCTTACTCCATCTCCTCGATGTTGACGAAAATCTAAATTGAACAGTGGCGCGGAAAGCCACCAAGGAACACGTTTACCAAAGGAAAATAATTGAAAGAAGCCCTTCTCCTATTTTTCAGAAGAAAATTAAATTTTTCCCCTTCGGGTTGTATAAAATGCCAAGAAGGCTCAGATAGTTTTTGACCGAAGAGGGAAATAGGAAAGAACTGGACATGCGCAAAAAGAAGAGTAAGGATAAGGGCCCTTTACCTCTAACCCTGTTTGACAGAAACCACTCCGGAAAATTAACAGCATTAAAAAGAAGAAAAGAAGAGTGTTGTATTTTTTAAAGTTGTCGTGTTGGAGAAATTTAAGGGAAAAGTCTTCACGTAATCATGCCCCCAAAGGAGAAAAGTAGTTAATTATCACAAAATTAATTAATATGTGTATTGAATTTTTATTTGATATAATTTTAATACGAGAGCAGTATTTAGTTAGAATAACTGTAAATGAGCAATTTTATAACAGTAGGAAAATAGCCGAAACTATGGATACCGCTATATAAATAAAGGAAAAACGGAAAACACTACTCCACATAGGTATTTTAATACAGACTGATGACATTTCGTATTTCAAAAATCCATCATCAGTTTGCGCATGGACTCGTAAAATACCTATCTGGAGTAGTGTTTTCAGTTTTTCCTTTATTTATAGAGCAATTTTTAATAAAAACAAAAAAAGATCAGCTATTTTTACGTAAAAGCTTTTTGCTTATAGTCTCTATTGCCGAAGGTAACCAGCATTACGTAAAGGCTTATAGTAATGAACCTATCGACACTGTTTTGCTTCTGCTCTCCAATATTTTTCATTGAATTTTCATTTTATTTTTGCAAAGTGCAGGCGAGATAAAAACATCTACTTCTATTATAACATTGTGAAATATAAGCCATGAAGAAATTTAGAAAGGAATGAGTTGAAGGGGTTAATACAAGTAATTAATAAAATCTTGCAAACTTTCCAAGGAGGAGCTTTAGCAGTGAAGCGGAAATGCATTTATACATTTATTACAAAAAAAGATTGAGACTAGAATTTACTTTTTAAAGCGATTTTTACATTCCTTTTCCTGACATTCAAAACGTTTTCATGACAACTAAAAAATTATACTATGTAACAATATGATTCTTTAAAACAAATGATGTAGCTAACAATGATAGGAATAATAATGAATGCATTTTCCCTACAAATCCCCCTATGCATCATTATTATTCTATAATCTTAAGTTTTTTTAAAGTTTCAAAGATTTTTACATTTCCATGTGGTTTTGTCAGAAAATCTGTTGTTAATTCTTCTGAATGTGTGAATTTCAGTTCAATGTTCTTCAGGTGCACTTCATCCTTTAAAAAAAATGATATTTCCTTTCTATATGTTTCGTTTTTTCATGAAATCCCCCATTCTGGATCCACTCAATAGAAGATTTACTATCTGTCTGAATCATTAATGGTAATTGTAGAAAATGCTCTTCCAATTCTGTTAATAATGCTCGGAACCATTTCAATTCTTTGGCAGTATCAGCTAATGCAACTATTTCACTCTCGCATGAGGATAACGCTACTATAGGCTGTTTCTTTGTTTTTCAATGGACTGGTTATTCACCAATTTTTATGAGATAACCACTGAAAGACTTGCGTCAGAAGTTGCATTCAGCTCTCCTGAAATTCGGCTGAATCTCAATCCATAGTTCATCGTCCCTTTAATATAACGAAATGCTTTTTGATATGTCCGCTTCAATGCTTTTACATGACTTGTTCTAGGGGCTTTTGAAAATTGCGATATCATACTCACATCATAACTTAAATCTGGTCTAGTTCCAATTGCTATATACTAATTGAACCTAGCATTTGTTGATAATTTGTCTGATTAACATTTTCACCTTCAAACGAAAATTTTGATTTGGATCCACAGGTGATGAAATTGGTTTAAAGTTTTCAAGTCCATATTTCTCTAAGATTTTAAGCACGTAATTAGTTTGGTTTAATTCTACAAATTCTTCTGTCTGTATTATTTGTAAGTCTAAGAACGAAGATTGATGACTTGCTTCTCTAAGTTCAAAATTTTGGTTGATTAATGATATCTGCTCTTCCAAAAATTTATTTGACGTTGTCGTTGCAATTATATCATCTACGTATAGTCCTGAATATATTACTTGCTTTCTTGCATTTTTCATCAGATAAAGACAAGGGTCGCTTTTTGACGTTTGAAAACCAGTTTGTTGTAGCAAGTTGTCCATATGCTTATTCCAACATCTTCCTGCTTGTTTTAATCCATATAAACTTTTGACTAATTTACATACTTTATTTACATAAGATTCATCTTCATATCCTGCTGGTTGGTTCATGTATATTTCTTCATTGAGTGCTGCATTCGGATATGCTGTCTTTACATCGTATATTCGTATTGTCATCCTTCTTTTTGCTGCAACTGCTAGTAAGGTCCTAATGACAGAAGACAGAGAAACCACTAATCCACATAACGAATTTATTCTGATGAATACGTATTTCGGCAGCCAAGCTGCCTTCTTCAGC
>JAHWFO010079736.1:0-44125 GCA_023313115.1 Rhysida immarginata | reverse complement strand
ATTGAAATGTGCAGCATGGCGTCCCTTATGCGCGTTATTGTTGAAATAGCATTAAAAGAAATTTAATTATTACCTTATGGGTAAATCCGCAAAACAATGCTGCTCGGTTAAGAATCATGGCTGCCGCGAAAAAGTGAGAAATTCATTAAGAAACTAAACATCGAACGGCAGGGTAGGAGTAATTTGCAGAGCATTGGAATGAAAATGATAAATGGAAGTTGAACGCCATGCTGCAGGCCAGGAAGGACGTGGAGGACCAGAAGGAGGGACGACTGGTCAAGCCAGAAGCTGGAATGGTCTGTCTGAAATAAAAAAAACACTAACCAGGGAAAGAACATCAACAATAGTGGGACACACATCCTCGTGATCACGAAAATTATTCGCGAGGGACAACTAGCTGCAGACAGTGATAATCACGTGGAGATTTTTTAATTAACATTTATTAAAACAATATATACTCAACAGTCACTGTCTGCAAAACAGTAAAAAAAATTTAAAGAATAGAAAAAATAGAATAATCAATTACAAATAAAATTATATCTATTTTTGCATAAAAAATCTGAGTTTTCCCGAACAAAATGTGTAGTTTACGAAATCCATACGAGCAATTTTATGCTTCGTAGTAAGTGGTGGTTTGGACTTCATTTTCTTGAGGGTGAGAACAGTTGTTGATGTCAGAACCCTTTGGATGGTTCTTAAATGACCCTGGATGCCAGCTTTTCTACCTATTTCAGCCGCTGATGATGCAGAGTTACTTGCAATGCGTCGAATCAGCCGTGTTTGCCTGTCTGATAAAACTTTTGGTCTTCCAGATCTTGGTTCCTTTCCATATGTATCAGGATTTTTAAGAAAATTTCGAATAACATGTTCACTTCTTTACTTCTTTTTGCAATTTCTCGGTTAGATAGAGCTTGACCTTTATAAGCAAGGATTGAACCTATTTCTCTTTCCGTTAATTAATTCTGACTACAAAAATAATGTGCATAATTAATGTAATTAATCATGACATCTCTTGAACCTTATAACTTTATACTAAATCGAAAATACCTTAAGATTTGGAATATTATGCTGTTGTAATGAATATTTTCTGAATTGGTTTGCATTGTCTAGGCACGTTTACCGATTTGGTTATTTATCCATCGTTGCAGACGAGATACACCCAAACATTTTCACTGTCTTTCCTGGGATGTATGAGATATTCCAATAGGACAATGCGACATGTCTTACGGTCAGAATTGAACGGGAATGATAATAAAAAGATTACCTTCCACTGTAGATCTTACTTCAGTAAACACACCAAAAGACCAACCGCTTTTCCACAACCAAGATCTATTGACCATGAATGTACATTTCGAACTCTGAGTTAATTTTTCAACATGACTAAAGATACCTTAACAACGACGACTATATGTGTGTTTCTGGGACCAATCAGGTTGAAGTTACAGGTTCTGGTATTTGCTAGCCAATAGGAAAAATTACCCTAGAAGGCTTGAGTATAGTCCAATGACGTCATTATGCATTGTCCAATTCTGGTAAATCTCTCAAGAAGACTTCTGTGACCATGGATGATATCATAAATGTTTCAACACGTTAGTCCACTCTGTGAGATCCATGGGTCCTTTGTCCGAGTTAAGTAATCTATTTCCTTGTCCTCTGCCAATTTCAAAGGACTCAATAAGGTTTTACTTCTTCCAGTCACAAGTTTGACTTCCCCTACCAGTGGCATAGCGAAATTCCTCCTAAGTAAGTTACAGGTCCTTACACTACCAGGCGTTGACTACTCAATCAAGAATAACTAAGATTATGTTGAAAAGGTTTTAATATGGGGGAGGACTGCTTACTGGTATCTTTTGATATCTGTACCCTGTTTCCCAGCATTCCTATAAAGGGAACGATGGATATCTTGGAGGCAGTTTTAGATGACAACAATTTGCCACTGGGAGAGGCTAGGGACATTATGCTAGCAACTAGATGTTTTTTTATAACAACCTGTTACAGTTCAACGGAAAATATGATAAAATGACTGACGGCACCCTCATGGGATGCTGTGTCAGTCCGTTCCTCGCGGACCTATACCTTAGGGTCTTCGAAAACAGGGCACACGATACATTCCCGTACTTCCCACAGATATAGTGTAGATACATGGATGATGTATTTGCTATGTTCGATACGTCAAGTATGACATTAACCGTTTTCTCACAGATCTTAACAATGTTTCCTCTAACATTAAGTTCACGATGGAGCTCGAGAAAGAAAGGAGGAGTCCATTTCTAGATTTGGAAATAAATAGGGAGGGAAACATACTAACCTTCGGGATCTACCGAAAGCCGACCTTCACCCCTTCTTACATCAGTGACCGGTCAAACCACTGCTTTGCACACAAGGTAGCGGCCTTTCAGCAAATGATTTGGAAGATGTTCCATTTACCCTTCACCCAACAGCAGAGGGAGGAAGAGATTAGCAGGATTCAAGATTTTTCTAAACAGAACGGATACAGGAAGGAGTTGGTAGATAGCCTCATCAGGAAACAAACCAGGAAGATGGCGTTGGAGCAGGCAACATCTTTGGAACCAGTGAGGGA
This sequence comes from Rhysida immarginata, assembly GCA_023313115.1. Lineage (NCBI taxonomy): Eukaryota > Metazoa > Arthropoda > Chilopoda > Scolopendromorpha > Scolopendridae > Rhysida > Rhysida immarginata. The sequence continues at coordinate 41,544 of JAHWFO010079736.1, read as the reverse complement.
TCGTCTTAACTACTGGGTTGTTCCCTACAACAGGACCTTAGTTAGAGGATTGGAGAAAATTGAAAGATTTGGACACCGGATATGTTACAGGAGTGCCCATACCATTAAGAGGTTCTTGGGCTGTGCCAAGGACAAGATACCTGTTGAGCACAGCTCTGGGGGTTTACATACTCAAGTGCGGAACTTGCGAAGCCTTTTTTATTGGACAATCCAAAAGGAGGATCACTACTAGAATTGGAGAACACTCAAACTTATCAAAAACCATAGGCCCGAGTGGTCGAGTTTTGCGCAGCAGATTATTAATACTGAGCATGGTACAAAACAAGACGGGTTTGAGGTTCTACACCAAACTGGTGAGGAAGTTAAATCTTCTTGAGTCCTTTGAAATTGGCAGAGAAAAAGGAAATGGACTGCTTAACGTGGACAAAGTACCCATGGATCTCACAGACTGGAGTAACGTTTTCAAACACTTATGATATCATCCAGGATCACAGAAGGATTGGACAATGCAAAATAACGTCACTTATGAACGTAATTTTCCCTATCGGGTAGCAAAAACCAGAACCTGTAACTTCAACCTGATTGGTCTCAAAAACACATATATGGCCGTAGTTGTTAAGGTATCTTTAGTCATGTTGAAAAATGAACTCATAGATTACATTCATGGTCAATAAATCTTGGTTGTGGAAAAGCGGTTGGTCTTTTAGCATGTTTACTGTTCGAGAATGGTTCGAAGAACATGGCTAAGACTTTCACGCACTTATTTGGTCCTCACATTCCGCAGACTAAAATCCAATAGAGCACCTCTGGAATAACCTCGAACGCCATATTTGCTCCATGGAACCTCTACCATGCATACTTTCAATAATTGCGGACACTTTGTAGACTGCATGGCTCCAGATACCCAGAAGACATCTAACGTATTATTGATTTTCTCCCAAGCCGTCTAGCTAAGTTAACGAAAGTAAGTTATTTATTTAAGAAACTTAAAAAATTGCTTACTAGAAGAGAATTGATTATTTTAATTAAAACTATTGTAATATCGAAGATTGAATTCGGGATCATTTTATGGTCATCGTCTTCGAAATTCTTGGTTGCTAGAGTTAAGATAAAATATAATGAACTTATACGTATAGCTTTATCACTATCCAAATTTACTTCTATTACGCATATTTGTTATGAGATGAATATTCCTACTTTTGATAATATATTAGTTAGTTCAAGATTAAGAGAAATTTATAGAGCTTTGAAAGATAGTTGTCATCCTTTCCATTCTATTGTTGAATGGTTAAAGGATGACACAGAGATACGTTCTATTCAGAAATTCAAATTGATACCTCCGTTTATTATTACCTCTAGAATGAGTAGGTTTTTTCCATTTAACACTATAGAGATTTGGAATAATTTACCGTACCAATTAAGAATAAATATGTTGAACTGTAGAAATCAAAATTGTGTAAATCATAACTTGCATGTTAAACAATTGATTAAGCAATATCTAATGACGAATCAAATTAATTTGTGATTTTGTATTTTAATACTTCATCCCTGGTTGGATGCAAATTGTTGTAAATAAATAAATAAATAAATAAATAACGGCGGCGTTCTGATTATTGGCTGGCAGTCATAATAATGTTGCTGGACTATGTATAATTCGGCAAAAATTATATTATGCTATATCAAAATGCTTAAATATAGGTCAACCGCGTCCATTAAAAGTCCGAGATATTAAGGAATTTTATAAAATTTAGCTAATTACGAGGCTCATGAGTTCAGTATTATTTGATGGTTTAACTTTCGGGATAGTAGCACTGCCTCTGAAGATTACGATGCTCTCTGGAATTTTGATTTTTGGAAAGATTGTTGGATTTATTTCGGATGAGCATAGTTCTTCGATGGGGCGGATGGATGTCCGAATTCAAGATGATGATTTGCAAAAATCTCTAAATGCGTCTTTTAAAGTCTATTATTTGTTTATCTAAGTTCCTATTGATACCATTGCTTTATACACTGATTGGAAGAAAGTAATCGGACACTTTCGATTTTAGACGTTTTGTCGAATATCTAGAAAAATACTTGACGGATTATCCTGAAATTTCAGAGGTGTAAAAAGGATGTTAAACCTCATATATTTCAGCGAAGCTTTTCTCCCGAAGACAAATAGGGGACCAGCAAAGAAGTGAACCAAAAAAATAACATTTGGAATCACCCTGTAAAAAATAATGCTTGAAATGCATTGTAGCTGTAGCATATGCTTAAGAGGCTTGTCTTACTTTTCTGTGTTCATTTGTATGAGAATAGCACGTGTATTCATGGAGATATAAAGGTTTCTTTAAAAAGGTCGAAATGTTTTCGTAAGTTTTTTGTTTATAACACGCAGGATTTTCAACCCAATTTTCAGGAAACTTGACAAACTACAGTACAGACAACACCCTGCAATCAGAATAGAAAAATATTAAATATTTGATGAAATATGAGCATTTTTACTAAATAATGTTTAATTGCGCATGCGCATGCGTTTACCAAATTGTCTTTTGCATTATTTATTAGCCAAATGTATAGAGCTACTCTTATGGAAAGCCCAAGCAATTATCTTGAAAATTCAGAAAGATATCGCCGATAGAATGAGTTGAATTTCAGTTGTTCTCAAAAATAAACAAAACGATAAGGGGCTTTCTCCAAACATTTATTTTTGGATCGGACACCAGTATCAACTTTTTCTTCTTACGCTGATATGAAGTTTACCACAATGGAGATTAATCATTCGATCAAAACACACACACGCACTATAAGCAATAAATTTGCAGCACGAAATTTCATTTTAGTAATTAACAAATACACCATGTCCGTCATTGATATAAGCGTAAACTCCCTACGGAAAATGCCCATAACTTCCTTATTAGTGTTTAGATGATAAAGTTAGGAAACTGCATTGCTAATATCTTGATAGTTAACTTGACGAACAAAAACTAAAGATCAAGTGCTAAAACTAAAGGAGTTTAGACATGTGGAAGCGTAAATATAGGGCGATTCAAAAGTTACTGTGCAGTGGCTATTGGGAGGTGGCAACCACTCACAATAGATGCTGGAAATGCTCGCCACCGGCCTCACGACATCGGTTAGCACGCAGTTGCATATTGTGAAACATTCTACTCAATATGGTGGTGAGATTTGTTGAACTTCAGTGTTGATTTCCTCCTTCAGCTTAGGTAAATTATGCGGATTGTTTGCATTTATACTTTACCCTTCAAGGCACCCCGAAGAAAGAAATCGAGAGGTGTGAGATCTGGCGAATGTGCAGGCCAGATGCCACGCGATCAGCAAAGATGTCCTGCAGAAAGTACATTGAATAAGCTCCGTATTGCATTCCGATGAGGCGCAGGTACACCAAGGAACGTCTCTTGAAACAGCTGCCATACCTCCTGTATGTATTTGGCAGCATTCCGTTGTCAGCACCATTTTAGTACCGCCCTCTGTACACGTTTCCATGCACTACTGCACAGTAACTTCTGAATTACCCTGTACCGATTTCGTTGTTGCGATCTTCCGACGGGTTTATGCTTATCCCTTGTCAACGCCTGTGTACAGGTTTGATGACGTCATCATAGAAGACCATTCGGTTTTCCCCTGCGCTTGATTATAAGAGTTGTCAAAGTGATATAACAGTACAGTAATAGCTGAGAAAATGATTAATTTTCTTTCATTAATTTACCTAAATTAATTAATTCAATAATATTTTTATTTTATATGGGTGTTAAAATATTAAATTTATTTTTCAACCAAAATAATTAAAAATTGAAATAAGTAATCCAATGAACATGAAAGTTTCAGTTTTTTTTTTATTTAAAAGGAAATAAAATTAAATAAAAATAAGATTCATGTGTAAAATAGTGACAGTAAATTGCAAATTAAAATTGTGATGTAATGTTATGAATTGAAGATGTTAAGTTATCTTTTTTTTACATTTATATTTTTGTTTTTCTCAGTGTCATTTTTACAATAATTATTTAATAAAACATTACATGCTGTCCATACAATGTTTTTTACAATGAGGTCTTTGCTGTGCCCCTTTAAGCAAGTTTCAAATTCTTCAAAAAGTTCCCATCGTGAAAGTACTTTTATTACGATACTTGAAGCTCAGACTCTTTGGTTAGTTCCTTTAAGGAAATCAACTTCAAATTCTTCACTTACTAGCTTTCTAATCACCATAAAGCTGTACGAAACAACATTTAAAGCGTCAATGGATGGATATAACAATCCACCCCTGTCCATTTTCAAAAAGAATTCATTGCTTGTATTTTCCTTGGACACACCTGGCAGCATTTTATCAAGGACAAGATGCTCTTTACATTCATCACACATGAGATTTTCCATTGCTGATCGTACACAATATCCTTCAATATCATTCAATGCTTCAACTTGTTCAAGAATTTGGGTCAATTCATGCATGTTGGTACACTTGCAAGGTAAAGTACTTTTAGCAATCTTGTTCAATGGTACTTTTTGAATGAATACCGTAAGCAAAAGATTATTATCAATTACCACAGAACTCATTATCTCTGAGAAAGGATGAAACTTAATGTTGTTAAATGAGATACAGTCGTCATTAGAGAGAGTAGTCCAGAAACTTGGAAGTGTTTCAAGTTGTAAACGAGCTTTGAGTTCAGACATAGAAGTAAAGTTGTTCTAGACATCATACTCATTTTTGGTTTTGCAACTGTTATCGATTGCTTTTCGTAAGTTTTCCATCACTTTATGTTGGCGTTTAGAGTTTGGTGATATCCTGCTATTAGAAATCGTTGCCTGCAAATTTGTTGGGCAATTGGGCAATAGCAGTGGGATTGCACCTTCATTAAGCCGTGGACATGAAAGTGGAAGTGCAATTTCATTTCCAGTTTTGTCATCTGTATACTTCACATCTCTTATAATGTCTTTTGGGCGAAAATGCAATTCACAAACCTAAGATGTACAAGAAAAGCATTTTTTTATAGAACAAACTAGAAGCAACACGTCTATTATAAACTAGTGGTTTTCCAGCTGATAAGCAACTGATAATTCTATTAATAATTATAAATAATGTAAATAAGTAATAAAATAAAACAAATCACGGCTAGCGATGCTATAATTAACTGCAAGGAACCTCAGATTGGTTTGAATAATAAACAGGGGCTAATAAATTTTTAATAATAAACATGATACTGATAAATTGTTAATAATGAATATGGTGCTAAATTGCTACTAAATTAATTAAAATTTATTTTCTTTTTATAACAAGAAACGGTATAAATATTTAATGAATGTATCAAGCAGAAGATAATTACTTACTCTTGAGCTTATTGTAGTTATGAAATTCTTTCTCTTGAGATGATGAATACAGCGTTTACATAAGTCTGCTTCAACATCAGGACATTTAAAAACTGATACTTTTGGCCCTGTATCATAATTTCCACGACAATTTGCGACACAGCACCTGGAGGGCATTGATGACGAATTTATGTGCAAATTTTGCTCTACTTCGTTACAAACCACCAATGATTAACGAAAAAGTGTGATGTGAACTGGCAACGCGGCAATCGGTCTTCTGTATGCCGCCATGTTGCCTGTGACGTATTTCCGTGCACAGGCTTTTATCTATAGGAGGCGTTGCCCTTGTATTGAATCGCATTCATAGAGGTGTCTTGTGGTCCAAGGTCATCTTTCACAAACCAATTCCCTTGAAACATATAAAGCATTAATAGAGGGAGGAACTATTAGGGTGGTGCAAAATTAATGACCGATATGTAGTGACTACTTTAAAATGCACTAACTCGTTTCAAAAAAAAACTTTATTAATTGAAGTAACATCCAGCAGGGTCAGCACACTTTTGTCCACGAGACATAAGCATAGTTATTCCAGTAGCGTAGAATTTTTGACTTCTGGAGGAACGAACTCGTTGAAGGCAGTTTTCGCATCGTTGTAGTTTTTGAAGCATCTCCCACATCTCCCATGCAAGGAATTGTCGACGTGCTTGAAAAAAGTCGTGGTCAGTTGGCAAAAGATCAGTTGAGTATGCTAGATGATCAAGAGTTTCATAGTCAAGATCATTTAATTTCTGTCGGCTGATCATTGCGACTTGCAGCCGAGCGTTGTCGTGAAGCAAGATGGGAACTTTCCGATTGACTAATGCTATTCGTTGTTGTTGAAGTTTCTGGTGCACGTCGTCGATTTGTTGAACGTATGACCGGGCAGTAATGGTTTCACCCTGATTCAGGAAGCTGTCATGAACGAGTTCGATTGCAGAGCACCAAACAATCAACATAGGCTTCTTTTAGTGCAACTTTGGGCATCCACTTATCGAGCTTTTTCACTTTTCCAATTTGCTTCAAGTGGCGAACGACTTTCGAATGGTCTACCTTGAGCTCTTCGATATGTCTCGTGTGGATTGACGCGGGTCTGATTCGATTAACGACTTCAATTGGTTGTCGTCAAATTTCGATGGACAGCCGCGACCATCCTCATTTTCAAGGGTGGTATTGCCCCCACGGAATATTTTAAACGATCTGCGCGTTGTACGCTGAGAAGTTGCCCCGTCACCCAGTTGGCATTTCGAGTTTCTTCAGTAGCACTATGGCCAAGTTTGAACTCCTGCAATCTTGAGTAGACAACACATGGAAAATTAATCTAATCTTTCACAAAGTAAGGGCGTTTGAACAAGTTTTTAGCATCAGCTTAAAGAGAAGAACTACAGCTTTAAGATGATTGCACACCTAATGCTTGTTGCAATGATCAATGTTCCGCATAACATTAGCATCAGAAATAGTTAATTGCTTCATGTCGGATGGCGTTTGAAGCTTCTACGTTGAGGCTGACGTCCAAACTTTTTCCAGGAATATTTGCCGAAGAAAAATTGTCGAATCTGTTCTACGAAATTACAGCCAAGTTCTTATTCCATGATTCAACATTACTTTCATTAAATGGAATCCTTTCTGTAATTCTACTTATGCTCTAAATTCTAAAAGATTCGCTCCGGCTTCGCTCGCTCTCATCTGAAGCTTGCCTCTCCGCCTCGGCTTGTTCCTTCTCCCTTCGCTCGGAATTGACTAGCCTCGCTCGGCTCGTTTTTCAAGTTTTTAGCTCATTTTTCTTTACCTTATTTGTTAATGTTTGAGCACTATTCAAATTGCTGTTGTAGAATATTTTGCTCTTGAATTCCCCACCACGTGACTTTGGGGCAGTAGAGATTCCAAGTGTGCCGCGAAAGATTAAAAATATACTTAAATATAGTAATAATTTATTTATTTTATTTATTATACACTGAATGGTCATATTATAATGACCACCTGACGTTTCTAGACAAATTAGCTATGATTTCGCGGTGAAGTTGCCAGAAGGAAGCAGATTGTTTACGACGACAGTAGAAGTGATTTATTTCTGAAGATATGGGATTTTGTTTAACAGCCTTTGAACGTGGGATGATTGTTGGCGCTCGGAGCCATGGAGAGAGTATCAGCAAAACGGCTGCATTCGTTAAATATTCAAGAGCAGCTGTTGTTAAAGTGTTTAAAGACTGGAATGTTCGGGTAGAACGGATACTGTTAAGACCACAGAAGGGCAACAGTGCATCAAATTGCGGCAGATCTTAATCAGGGTTCCTCTCAAATGATCTCTGAACGCACTGTTCGTCGTACTCTGCATCGTACTGGATATGGAAGCCGAAGGCCTGTTCGAACACCTTTGCTGTCTGCAGTTAACAAGATAAAACGTCTCCAATTCGCACAGGAAAACAAGGATTGGACAGTCGAGCATTGGAAAAATGTCATGTGGTTCGATGAATCATGAGAATTTGGCGGAAACAGTATGAAGGAAACAGTATGAAGGCATGGACTCCACAAGCATGAGTACAACCCTTCAAGCTGATAGGGGCAATGTTATGGTTTGGGGCATGTTTTTCTGGAATGATTTGGGCCCTTTAACGTGTGGAGCAATGTCTGAATAGTACAACATACCTAAATATCGTTGCTGATGAAGTTTATCCTACCATGCTGATGGCGTTTCCCAATGGAGATGGCTTCTCCCAACAAGACAATGCGCCATGTCACGGTCCTCATATTGTGCAGGAGCAGTATTAAGAACAACAGGAAAACTTTGCTTAGGTGGCCCCGACAATCACCAGATCTCAGTCCAATTGAACATTTGTGGACGAAGTTGAAAGAGACATCAGGCAGCTGGTTCCACAACCATCAAATTTCACACAACCGGACAAGGCTATTCATCAGGCATGGTGTCAGATTTCTCGCATCGCCTTTCAACATCTCGTGGAGTCAATTTCAAAAAGAATCGCCGCAATATTGAAGGCAAAAGGTGGCCCAACGAAGTACTCATGGGGTGGTCATAATAATCTGGTCACTCAGTGGATGTTTATACTAATAAAGATTTGTTGGGATTTTTATTTGGTGTGCCGCGAAATAAATTCTCTTCGTCCTGCGTGCCCTAAGTTAAAAAAATCTGGCAGACACTGATTTGGGCTATATGATGAACTTGGCCCATCTTGAAATCCGTCATACTAATTGAATATCTAGTTTTTCAAATGGGAAATGGGTCTTCTAGCAATTTGAGAACTTTCCCAGAAATTCATTCCACGCGTCGGATTTGACCTATCTGTCACGGTTATGTAGCTAACGTCATTGAAAATTTGCATGGCACTGTTATATGATGTTTTCAGTGTGCTGCTCCCCTTGTTGCATGCAGAATTCCAGGCGCTAGTTCAGTCACGAGATACTTCCGCTGAGATTTTTCATTTATCTATTTAAAAGAAAAAACGAAAATAGAAACTAAATATAAATACGAAAACAATGTTTAGAAAACGAAAGCGGATGTTTCATGGAATAGCTAGAATAGCTAAGCGATTTACTTCCCATTAACGTCTATTGGCTGGCGTTAGAAATGATGTCATCCTGTCGTTCAACTTATGTGGCGGCAGCTATAGACTCAAGTTTTTCTTGGTCTTGACGTAGAAGATCTTGCTCTATTCAAAACTCCCATTGTTCAGATGTTTGAAATGCCCGTACAGCTTTTTCTGTTTTAGTTGCAGAGTTTCTATGACCAATACTCGTTCTTTCGCTTTCCTTTCCAGACACATAAATTTTTTCCAGTCGTCTGGATGTTTGATAGGAAGCTCAAGGAAGACACGCGTGACTCCTTTAGCCTCATTAATAGACGCTGCCTTATTAATGTTCTGTCACTGCATCATCATTTTATGCTCAATATTAATAATTCTTGGAAACGAACGTTCAATCATCGCATTATCAGCATCTCAGTTTCCAAAATATATACGTTCCCACAGAATATAGTCAAAATGTATTTTTATGAAATGTTTGGATCTGATGTGCTACCAAATAAGCTAAGTGATAACCCCGGCGTGCTCAGACTATTTTTTTGGAATAAAATTGCAATATCTTAAAAATAAACACATGAAAACACTTAGAATTAATACAGTAAAAATTCTTAATGAAAATTCGAAAAAAGATTTTTTAAAGGCTCACAGTGGATGAACCTCTCCAAGGATGCCACTGCTAGTCTAAATAATTTCTTACTCAAGTAATCTTACTATAGACGTACATTTGATATTGTTGCAGTTACCACTCTTCTCTCGATGTCTTGAAGCAAAACTTGGCCATTCTTCACTTTTTAGTAGTCTAGCGGTCGCCGATTCTTCTATTTCCTTGCTTACCATTTGCTCAATACAGCACGGAGCTAAAAGAGTGTTTCCTCTGTCGTCTTTCCACTCTTTCTCAATAGTCTGCTTATTTTCCATTTTCTCCAGTTACTGGTGATTTTTAAAGATTTTCAAGAAATTGTTAAGTACTAAGAACTCTCTTTTCTAAGAAAAGCCTGAATAACAGGAATTTTATGCATTGTTACAAATTGAAACTTATCTATATTGCACAAACTTTAGCCTGCATTGTTGGTCATGAGATATATATTGTTGATCCTTGTAAGTGTTGGTGCATTGCGTGTTGACACCATTTGTGATACCTAATGTTGCACAACTTTGCCTTGCATTGTTGGTCATGAGATATTTCTCATTAATGCCTTGCCATAACCATGAATATCGATTTTTTATCAATAATTATTATTTTTTCGAAATCTGAGGTAGACAGTGACCTTCCTCATGCTTTGAAAGTCAAGTATACAAAATTTCATCAAGATCGGAACAAAACTGTAGATTTGTATAAAAAACAAACAAACCCACAAACAAACTATCCTTCTTTATATATATAGATGGTTTTTCTTCAATTAGTAACGCGTGTGGATTAACTTAATCTTACATTCTAAGGAGGGTATTATAATAGGCCTATCATTTATCATTTTAAACAACTTTATTTCAATGTTAGTAACGAGAAGCGTTAGGAAAAGTAGTTTTAGGAGCAAAAGAAGAAATGAAAGAGAAAATTACGAATTCCTACAAGATCTTAATCATTAAATGTAGCTTCCCTGAAATCAGATACGTCATTTCCGGGTGGAAAAAAGGGGAACTTATGTTAATCCATAAGAAGAATTGCTGAAAAAAAGAAGGTTGACGCCCACTGATAGGAATCTCCAGAAAGCCGAGGGTTCAGAAAAGTGGCGGGAGGAGTAGATTTTGAGGAAGGAAGAGGGGAGGGTAAGAGCTGTTGGCTTTTCTCTAAGATAATTAGAAAAAGAAGTTTTCTCCATTACTAGAGAAGAAGTTGAAGAAGGGGTGCGGAAGATGGAGCGTGCGCGTGAGCTTTATCTTCATCGATTACAAGGAAAATGCACTGGGAGGAGGAAGGGGTTGTTTTCGAAGCGGAAGTAAAGAGAATGGAGATTGAAACACAGACCCCTGACTGTGAAGCAAATGGGGGGAAAGTTGACGATGGAAGAAATGAAAACTCTTCTACAACCATTCTTTTCAGTTAATCCTTTGCTTTTTTTTATTTTGCTTTTAAAGAAATATAACGCAGCGAGATTATCTTGTTACATCGAGAGTTATAACAGTCTCTTGTTTTCAACATGAGGAGCTACTTATTTCGGACGGGGGTCCCCGATTTCAGCAAAATGATCTGTAAAAAATAAAAAGGGAAAAAAACCGGTTAGGGAATCAAAACGACAAACTATAGCCCCCCATCACAAACAGCTGAGATCATTGTATGACACGACTTTTTTTCCCCTTGTTTAAACAAAATGATTTTTTCTTTTTCTTTGTTATTTTTAACGCATGAGTTGTTAGAATTATTTAAATAAAAAGAGAAGAACGCATTAGGCTTCAATAAGAGCTGCAGCTTTTCAAGTTACGTGTAAATACTTTGAATTCAATTATTTCAACTATTTCAGCATAATTTATCTTTTTATAGAAATTTCCATCTAGTTTCGAATAACTTCAAAATTTCAATTACAGCATTCGCAACAGAAAAGTTCAGTATATGTACATATGACATTGACTATTTTCTGGTCGTCTTACATTAATTTATAAATCTGTTCTCCGAATAAGCTCTTTGGTTGGTACAGTATATTTTGCATCAAGAAAGTAAATTTATAAGTAATAAAGCCCATGTAACTTTACTGTAGTCTTCATAACTGATAGAGGCATACATGGCATCATTACAAAATACAAAAAAATTGGATTACATCTTAATCTTGCAATCAAAACCTAGTGGAATTCTTATATTGACTGAAGTAATTCTTCAAATAGCATTCAGAGTTCCTTGCTACCATCTTTGCTTTTTAAATTTAGTGGTTTTTCTATTGCAAATGGACATTATCTCAATTTTGTCAAGTAGGCATATAAAATTCGTGTTTGTTATAATTTATAAGTTCCCTAGACTTCTAAATATCTATTACGTAAACAAAACGCACCAATCGTTTGCTTAACTTGATGGTAGTACTCATGGCCAATAGCGACAATTCTACTGAAAATTCTAATGAAAACCAAAATTGAATATGTCAAAAAAATTTTTTTCTTAGAATGCTTGTAGTCGCCAGATTTTGACGCTGCGTTTTCGTAAAAGAGAAATAAATTACTTTCATATACTATCCCTGATCCCTGACAATAAGTTTGCGTTATGTCTTCAATTCTGGAATGCGCGACACTTTGTAGATATTGCATAAATAAATAAACATAGCATTTACTGGGAACAACTGTTTAGCTAACACAAAGATTTAAATTACATAGGAAAAAATGAACAACTAACCCTTTGGCGGGGAAAAAGCTGTGATATTTAAATTGCCTTGGAAAAAAGTCTGCAATAAACTGGTACGATTGCATTTTAATATTGCATAGCACCAACCTTAGCTTTCATTAAAACTTAAATGCGCTTAGCAATTAAATCAACTAGTTCTCTGCCATAGCAGTCTTGAATTTCAGACCTACTAGGCTTTATTGATGGCGAAAGTTCCTGTTTGCTCATTGGGCACTTTTCATTATTGAGTTTCTTTAATTTACACAAGGAGTTCTCGGTTGGATTCCTATCAGGACTGTTTGCTGAACATGAAATACGTAGTTCTTGAATATGCGCGGTCACTTTTATTGCACGATGACAAGATGCGTTATCGTCTTGGAATATGCATTCATCGTCTCCAAAATGGTCTTGCATTGTTGGCAGAAGAAAGAAATCATGATGTCAATATAGGCATCTTCTTTAACTGTTGTTTTCATTATGCGCATTTTCCCAGGTCCTTTAAAAGTGATACAACCCTTGCTCAACAAATTTCTCCTTGCTCAGCAAACAGTCTTCATGGAATTTTCAGTTGAACGTGTCCAAATAAATTTCCAGCATTATCGCCATTTGAAAAAAAAATCCGTCTTTTGTCTGAAAAAACTACCTTTCGCAGTCTTCATTGCTCCAATGTTTGTATGTTTTGGCCCCATTTTAAAAATAAGCGTCGATGTGTCTTACTGAGGAGTGATTTTGTCTTGGCTTTCCCTGATCGATAACCAAGCTCGTTGAGTCGCCTTCTGACTGTTCAATTACAAAGAGAAATCTGAGAAATCTTCATTCATTCAACGTTCAGTTCCTTTGATGCATTTTTTCTTATTTTGTTGCAGATTTCCTCTAGCGCTCTGTCTTGCCGTTTGCTTGGCTTTTTTTGGTCGACCCGATTTTGTATTAAGTAGTTGCATCTTGGTCTATTTTGCTGTCAATGAACGAGACATAAGGAACAGGTCTTGGATTAGCAAAATTAGTAGCGTCTATTTGCCTACGCGTTTCGAATTCATTTCTTCTTCAGGGCAGGTGACGACTGCAACTGTGCAGGCATCAACCAGCGAATATATGGGATTCGTCCACCAATCAGGAAAGAACTTAAATGGTGCTGATTGGTGGACTTACAAGATGTCACAAAATAAAAAAAAAATAACAACATTATGGCATTCGCCCACCAGTCAGAAGTAATACATTGATAACATAAAACATAAAATACATAAAGATAAAAATAAAAATAAAGATTAGATCCTTATATGTAGAAAGTAATACATCGATAAATTTAATTATAAATCCGAGTTCGTTGTGGTATGCCTTGTTCTGTTTGGATGGTTTATAATCCTGTTCACCACATCGATAATAGGCTTCTTCTCGAAATTTGTCTGATTGTTTAATATCTTATCTTTGTCCGTTTTAAGTTGCTTCCTGATTTCTAGGACCTTCTATAGTCTTTCTCAAATTTTAGTATGGTCATGATGTCTTACATCGGTCCAAAAGGGTGTCCCATTTTTATAAGGTGGTCCGCGAAGGCATACTTGCCATCTCCGTTTATCCTGGCCCTACGGTGCTCTCCGAAGCGTTCCTTGAAGATCCTCTTTGTCGAGCCAATATAGAAGCTTCCGCAAAGAGTCTCCGGTTTCCCTATGTTTTCCGGTTTGTTGCTTGTCCTGAAGGCTATTTTTATGCCTCTGGAAGATGTTTGCGATCCGTGTTATTCCGGGCCAGTGTATGTGAAGGTAACGTATTTCTGACTGACGTCCATGATGGGTTGATTCCTTGGCTTGTTCTTTCTTGGAGTTCTGTTTTATCCTATGGAGTATTGTGTGGGTGACTGGGTCCGGAAACGAGCTCTTTCTGGCTATATCATAGGTGAGCAGGATTGCCTCTTTCTTGTTTTCTTTGGTAACCGGGTAGGACAAGGCTCTGTCAAAATAGTATCTTAGGGCTGCCGACTTTTGTTGTGGCGGGTGATTTGAATCAAAACTGATCATGTTGCTGGTGGTGGTGGGCTTACGATATACAGGGTGTCCAAATATTCTGGTAACATGGTAGATATCTCAAAGCTGCCAGATTGGGGAGATCTGATGAGTGTGGTTTATAGGTAATAGGGGGATGGGGAATTCATTGCCGCACTCAAATTTGACTTTGATCCCCAAATTTAAGGTCATCCATTTGCTAAATCGAAAACTATTAAACATAGAGAAAAATTTCCAATTGCTAACGTGTAGAGCAATACCACATTAGTGTAAAAACAATTTTTAATCACACCCTTCCCCTTAAAAGATTTTGTTAAAATGGGCGAGAAAGAGTCACTCAAGGTCAGGATCGTTTGACAAGGTTGGCTGAGGTTTCTATCAAATTTGAATTGCAGTGAAGCACACCATTGGGAATTTTCTATCCTTGAGTGACTCTTTCTCGCCCATTTTCTCAAAATTTTTCAAGGGGAAGGTGTGATTAAAAATGTTTTTAGACTAATGTGGTGTTGCTCTACAGGGTAGCACTTGGAAATTTTTCTCTATCTTTAATACTTTTCGAGTTAGCAAATGGATGACTTAAATTTAGGGGTCAAAGTCAAATTTGAGCGCGGCAGTGAATTCCCCACTCCCAATTACCTATAAACTACACACTTCAGATCTCGCCTACCTGGCAGCTTTGAGATATCTGCTATGTTACCAGAGTTTTTGGACATCCTGTATACGAAAAACCAATTTCTTATTTACTACGTTTTTACTGATTGAAATGTCAAGGAAATTCATGCTGCCGTTCATCTCTTCGTCCATATGTATGAGATGTTTGGGTGAAAGTTATTAAAGAGACTCAACAGGTCTTCAGCATTCGTCTTATTTTGGTGGAAGATGATGATTGTGTCGTCGACACCGTGAATAAAAATATTAAAGATTAGAAACCAGTAGGGCTAATGTATTGGACTGACGCAAGACATTATGACCATACTAAAATTTGAGAAAGACTATAGAAGAATCCTGACTTTCGAGGTCCTAGAAATCAGGAAGCATCTTAAAAGTAACAAAGACAAGGTTTTAAACAGCCAGACAAATTTCGAGAAGAACCCTATTATGGATGTGGTGAACAGGATTATAAACTATCCAAACAGAACAAGGCATACCACAACGGACACGGACATATAATTACATTTATCGATATATTACTTTCCACGTCTAAACACCTAATTTTTATTTTTAGGGTTTTAGCATCATCAAAAACCCTATTAACGATGGTACAATGTATGTAATATGTATGTCACACGCCATAACTTTTGAAAGAATTGACCTAGAGGCTTGAAATTTTCTACACACGTAGGCCCTATACAGAGGACGGAGCGAAAAATATAGCTATCCTCTAGGGTGGACCAAACCATGTGTTTTTGTGTTTTCCCCAACTGTCTTCCTGTCATGTCTATGGAGTTTTGATTACGCTTGAGCAATTTGTAACGTCAGAATTTGACTGTTTGACGTCACAATTTAAAGAATTTTATTTGAAGTATACGAATCCTCCGGCTACTGCTCGTAACATTTTGATGCCATAACTTTTGAAAGGATTGACCTAGAGGCTTGAAATTTTCTACACACGTAGGCCCTAAACAGAGAACGGTGCAAAAAATATAGCGAATCCTCTTGGGTGGCCTGGGGCCCCTCAGGGGCCATTTGTATGAATTTCATGGTTCCTTTTTTTATCTTTTGAACAAAGATGGCAAAAATCCTGAAATTTCGTAAATTTGTAATTGGGTTCTAAAAAAATAAAACCAATATACAAGAAAAGTGATATAAAACTCTAGGGCCCCGCCGGAGGTCGCGAGGCCCCCAAATGCAATTGAAGCTATAACATTTTAACGGAACGACCTAGGACCCTGAAATTTTGTATATGTATAGTGTGGTACTAAAGTTATAGCAAATATACAAGAAATGTAATGGAGGCTTATGGGGTCCACTAGAAGACCCCGAGACCTCAAATGCAAATCAACTTATAACTTTTGAACGGAAAGGTCTAAAAACCTGAAATTTTGTATATTTTTAGTCTGGTACTAAAAATAAAGCCAATACAGAAGGAAGCATATATATACTCCTCTAGAACCCCGCCAGGGACCTCAGGCACCAAATACAATTGAAGCTATAACATTTGAACGGAAAGGCCTAGAAACCTGAAATTTTGTATATTCATTGTGTGATACTAAAAGAAGTATTGCAAATATAAAAAAGTAATATAGGCCTCAGCAGAGCCCCACAGGCGCCAAACACAAGCAAAGCTACAACTTTTAAACGAAAAGGTCTAGAAATCTTAAATTTTGTTTACTTATAGAAAATTACTTAAAAATTTAGCTAAAAACTGGTATAAATCTCTTAAGTCTTGACAGGGGTCCTGAGCTCGCAGTCACAAATCAAGCTATAACTTTTGAACCGGAAGTCCAGAAATCTGAATTCTTGCATATTTATAGTGTGTTACTTAAAATTTCAGCTCTTGTACACTAAAACCTATATAGTTCTCTGGGGTCCTGGCAGGGGCCCTAAACACAAACAGAACTATACTGTTTGAACGAAAAGGCTTAGAAATCTGAAAATTTGTATACTTATAGTAGTTTACTAAAAAATTTAGCTAATATGCACGAAAAACTACTATGAGGCTCTTAGGTCTCCACAGGACTCCTGAAGCCCAAATCACAAATAAGCTCTAAAATTTGAATAATAAAAAGGCCTAAGAATGTGAAGTTTTATATTTTTACAGTGCGTTACTTAAAAATTATAGACAATATACAAGGAGACTGGTATAGGCCTCGGGGCCCCTGGCGGCCTCAAATACAATTGAAGCTATAAAATTTGAACGGAAAAGCCTACGGTCCTGAAATCTTGTTTAATCATGGTGTGGTATTTAAAAATTTAGCTAATCAATATTAAAAATTCTATAAGTCTCTTGGCAGGGGCCTTGTGGCCTCAATCTCAAATCAAGCTATAAATTTAAAACTAGAAGTCCAGAAACCTGAAATGTTTTATATTTATAATGTGTTGCTTAAAATTTTAGCTATTACACACTAAAATTGAGATAGTCCTCTGAGGCCTCGGCAGGGGCCGCGAGGCTCCAAATACAAATCAAGCTATAACTTTGTACGAAAAGGCCTAAGAACCTAAAATTTTGTATTTGTGCCCCTCCACTTATTATAGTCACGAGCCGCTACTGCTCGTAAATTTTGATGCTAAAACCCTTATATGGTTAGATAACGATGCCTTTACTAATTTTTTAATTTTTATCTTTATGTATTTTATGTTTTATGTTATCAATGTACTACTTTCCTTATAAGAGCTCCGCTTATAAGAGCCTTATTTTTATTTTTATTTTATTTTTATTTTTTATGTTTTGTAAGTCCACCAATCAGCACCAATTGGGTTTTCCTGACTGGTGGACGAATGCGTAAGAAGCATTAAGATTGTGACATTGAACTTATCCTGCAATTGACGATATCCGTTATATCTGCGCTCCAACTGGTGATGTAGTTTTAAAACGCCATTATGGGTAAAAGCCATCATGCTGCCTTAGTTGTGAAGGAAAAGCAGCTTCAAATATTATTTAGCATTTTTTAATTGATAAAGAGCTAAGGAAACAGTTTTCATCAAGCAGTTTTTAATAACACTCTAATACAGCACCCACATGATGACATTAATTAATTATGATTTAATTTATAATTACTTATTATTATTATTATTATTATTATTATTATTATTATTAAATTGTTCTTCTTCTGGTACAGGCACTTATTCCTACTAAGGAATTTTGCGCCATCCCAGTTCAGAATAACGACTGCTACAAGATGACAGTAGCAGCCTGGACCGACGGCTTTGCCTGCTGGGGAAACAAGATAGAATCCACTGGCTGTCACCCAACCAGTGGTTGGCCGCGCCTGAAGTTATCTTAACTCACTTATTCGGCGAGACAACCAGGCCAAGATCATCCCCCTCATTTAATTGTTAGTATATCATTTATATATTTATTATTTACATTTTATTATTATTGTTTGAATTATTTTCATTTTTATTTCTTATTTTATTATTATTACTTTTATTTTACTATTTTATTTTTCAAAAATGTAACAAGTCAGGCAACTGAAATGCCCGGGACTGATAGGATTTTATGAAATTCGAAGATAAAAAAGAAAAGCACTTGTTTTCTAAGACGCCTATCATAGGTTGCTAAGGAAGTCTCTGGTTGTTAAGGCAAGGTGTAGATGTGTAGTTCAAAATGAATAAAAGTACGCGAAAGGAGTAATGGAGAGAGTATCAATTCTGTGTATATTCGAACATATAAGAGTTCTTTAATTTGTAAGCATTCATATTTAATGAAATGAGCGTCGATTGTTGAAGCTTTCTACATGTAAGGGTTGGATATAAGGGTCTATTGTTTCTTCATAATCTATTGCTAAAGCGTCTCTACGTAAGCAAGTGCAGTTGAAGTAAACGATTAGCTATTAGCTATTGGCAACAATTTGCCTAATAAAAATTAGCTATTTATAATTTAAGGCGTAAGTAATTAGATGCCCTATCTTAGCACTGAAAGTTTCCAATGATAAAATAATGGTATCATTAACATACGTAACATTAAGCTAATTTCTACTCTCAATAATTTCTCGTTAAATTCATCGACGACACATCATTAAGGTTGTTTGATAATATCTTAGCATTGAATGTTTCCAATGGAGCATAAATGTACCACTAAATCACGTACCTTTGAATCAATTTCGACTCTCACTAACTTTACGTTACGGTATATTCATTCCTGACACGTCATTCCAAGTTATTTGATATATTATATGCCATATCTTAGAAATGAAAGTTTCCAATGTACCGTAATGATACCACAAAAACACGTACCATTGAACCAATTGTGACTGATTTTTGACAACTAAGGAAGAGCATCACGTGTCTTCACTTAATTCACAATCCTTGTCTCTGTCTTAACTGTCGAATGGTAAAGAGAGAAAAGCATTGGATGCATAGGCCATTTGTAATTATATTTGGAATTGTATAGTAAAACACGTGGTCCCCTCTGTTATTCGTGACCTTTGAACCGGAAGTATAACGAACGAACGAACGCAGTCTGTCTTTTTGCTTAAGTTGTCGAATGGTGAAAACGGAAGTCGAAAATTCGGAAGCTTTCGAACTCTACAGCACCGACAGACAGACGGAAGGACAGACAGACAGATGGACACACATTGTAAAAATATAAGTACCTCTTTCTTGGCGTGAAAAGCGCTGGTTGGTGGGCTAACAAAGCTAAAGCAACATAATGAAACATGAATGATTGGAGGGCAGTTACCTTATATTTGGCAGTAAGTGTAACGTGTATAGTGCAGATATTTTAAGATTTACGCAGTGGAATGAAATAAGGCACGTCACAGTGGTCGGGAAACAAAAATAAGTAGAGTTAGAATTAAACAGAATGATCAGTCAAAATATAATTAAATCAAAGCACTTAAACTAAGGCTTAAATTAGCTATATCCAGCTTGGTTAGCTTAGATAAATTATAAGAGGTCGAAGGATTATTACGACCTTGAATAAAACTTATCCAAATAACAATTCATCAATATACGCAATCGGGCAACCAAAAGCATTTCACTTCAATCAAATGGAAAGTGAAATTATAACTCATTACATGCAATCTAATTCCTTAGGTATGTGAACAATGAAATACATGACGGCATTATAAAATAGTATATCCATATATATTCAATATAGCAAATTCTTATTTTTACTAGGTTGTAAATAACTCGGCTACTGCCTAAACTAGCGAATGAATTTTTCTAAAGTCACAAAGGCTTACTTAACTAAGTAATTCTTAAGCCACAATAATTATTCTCGCAATTATGTGTCGAGAATTAGAGACCTCTCATGAACAATAGCTACGACAATTTGATTGGGAAGATAATCACATATGACGACACCAAACAAAGTAGTCGTGCACTAACTCCAAATTGTAAAGTAATTAAAGTTCAAGGTCCAACAGTAAAATTCGTAACACAGTAATTATGAATACAATTGTGAAACGTCCAACACTCTTGACTAGACCTTAATAACAACACTTAAACACAAGAAGCACAAATTGAAATAATTAGAGTCACTGTCCGAGAGTAGTCCTTAATAGGTAAAGTGGGCACAAATAAACGGTTTCCAGTCTAAGATTCGAACATACGAGCTAGATAAGAGCAAAAAAAAGCAAAAACACATTAACATTATTACAAAGACTGCTTGTTAATGAAATCAAAATTAACTTCAACAAAATAATGGAACACTAAGACGAAGTGTGGGCTTTCGAATTAAATGACTGGATTATTGCGAAGCCCAGCTCGTGCCGGTAATATGCAGTCAAACCATGCGGCCACAAACCTCGTACTATCGTATCATACCGTAATTCATGATAATAAAGGTCACAAAAACAGGTTCGAATAAATGGGGCATTAACGCCTACTGGTATCAAAACAAGATTAGACGTAAGCTCCTCCATCGTTCGTCTGAAGATTTGAGGCGTCTCAGGAGTACACAGCCGTGAAACATTGTCGGCGCCATTCCGTTGCTGCCACGCTGGCGAAACCTCCGCCTTATTCACTTGCCTGCATGGCTCGTCCGTCGTTCTCAAGGCGTTTCTTCTAACCAACGGGCTTCCAACGGATTCGCTCCAACGTCTCTCATTCCCTGTTTTACGGTGGCTCGCACATAGCTCCTTGGGCGTTTTGCAAACGTCTCCGAAGCGGAGACCGGAAGCTAGCTCCTTCCCCGTCGGCCGCTTAACCGTTTTTCCTTCCTTCCACTTGGATTTTTTGAAATTCGCTCCTCGTTCTCGCTCAGCTCTCCCATTGGCTGAGGCGTGTCGATGGTTTTGACGTAATGCCTGACGTTGCTCCTCCCTCTTCTTTGAGCGATAGAAGAAGCGAGAGTGAAAGCTAACGCCAGTGTCATCGGAAATCGAGCTGGACTTTGATTTCCGTGACAGTAAGAGCTTGCCGTACTGTAGTTGTTTCTTGCCCTGATGATGAATTTATATTTCGAAACGCGTTGGCTATAATAAACGCTGCCATATTGCTATTCCTAGACTTTTTACTACTTTTTTGATGTTTACAGCAATATCCACCATTATGCAGTTATTTTATTTTTGTTTACTTTATTTTATTATAAAATTCAACTAATTTTATTTATAAAGTTTAAAAAAAACAACATATCCTTCAGTCACAGTATGCTTCATGAATGGAATTATCACTTAATATTGTACAGAGTAAATAAAATCCAGCTTTTTAGAAGGTTTTATTTAGCTTGAGATGCCTGTTAATACCGACTTGAATCAATGTTATATTTAAAGAAGAGTGTTTTGATATTTTATATGCAATTATCAATTACATATTTAATTCTTTGGTTGGATTTGGTCTTCATTTACTCTAAAATTGCGTCCTCGTCGGTCTTCGGCATATTTTGAAAACAATATGACCATGTAAGTGATTTATTACCTAGTATTACCCTTTGACTTAGCGTCTTTTACACGTATAAATAGTTTTAAATTGCGCCACTAGATGGCCGCGCATGCGCAGTTTTGAAACGCGGATATCGTCCATAGCACCATCCGAGGTCAACGAGAGACAGGCCAGGGCACCCAAAAGTCACCTGACCATCAGGGTCCGAGCAACAATTCATCCTTCATGGTTTCCAACAAACGAAAAAACACTGATTGTTAAAATCTAAGATGAAGACAATGAAGGGTGGATTATTGCTCGGACTCCGATGGTCAGGTGACTTTTGGGTGCCCTAGCCCAACACCACCTCTACTCAAAGCCTGAGCGCGAAAACTTCATACATTGTTACATCATCATACCTAGTCATAATTTAAGGCTTATTATTGGTAGAAAAGCGATTAAAGATGACTACCTAGGACGTTATAACAATGTATGACGTATCCGCGCTCAGGCTTTCTCTTTAGGTGGTGTTGCCTAGCCGGTTTCTCATTGGTCTCGAGCACCACATAAACGACGTAACAATGTTTTTTATCTTTTCCATGTTAGGCCTGGTAGTTTCTAGAAGGCCGGGCACATCCCAACAATTCTGAAACTTCAACTCGTATATTGCCTTCATCCAATAATTTCGCGATTGTCAGTCGAAGAACTTATGACAGCCCTTTAACGGGTCCCATGAACGGCTTCCATACTTCATTTAATCATTTTATTCACTCTTTTGGTGTAGTATTTTATACGGGGAGTGTTTACCCCAAAATTAAGTTTCGGTATCGTCCACTGCCCAGAATTTGACGTATATCCAAATAATGTCTAATTATTACAAACTTTTTTCCAACCTAAGGATTACATGTACTTTGTTTGTAAGTAAATTACGGTTTCATAGATCAGATTTCATGTGTTAGCTAAACAGCTGTCTCAAATAAATGTTATTTTTGTCTTTAGTATATTTATATATGCAATATCCACAAAAGTATCGCACATTCCAGAAATGAAGACACATATCGCAAACTTATTGCCAGACGTTGTATAATTTTCTAACATATCGCTGTAGACGCTAATACTATCAAATTTAATTTTCACGAAAAACTTCCAAATACTACTTTTAAAATCGAGTTAATATCTTATGGATATTTATGACTCACCGTTGAAAAGAAGATATTCCATTGTTAGTGTGTCTTCACATCACAATGGTAGTATCTCTTCGCTGTTGCGGCTCTCGAAAGTCATGGTCCCTTGAGTCCAGATCGCGGAATTTTCCCTTCCGTTTTCTACGTTGTTAACATGACATGCTTGAAGAATTTTTTCAGTTTCTTTATCTTCCTTTTGAGTCGTGTTCTCATATTATTGAATAATGTGCTCGCTCTTTCTGCTGTTTGAAAGGGCATTTTCTGAATTTTTGAATATGTTCTAGGAAAATCGAGCGACGAAAAAAAGTGTATATAATGTATTAAATTTTTTTGAAGAATTTTTGTATAATGGTGAAGTTTTTCAAAACTTTAGGAAAAAAGAATGGACAGCTAATAGGAAAACTGATATACAGGGTGGAAAGGAAGCCCCCTCCCCCTTTTATTTTCGTAAACGAATTTCAATTTAGATGAATCCAATGAATAGGAAATTGTGGGTGACCTATCCCATGGTGCACTTTTCATCATACCAAGTAAGCAAATTAGGACACATTCAAATCCTATCTTAAAAACCGTAACAGATACAGGAAAAATTCCAATTGAAGACTTGTTCAGCAAGGAATTCCGAACAAAAAAAAAACACTTTCCAAAATCCGATGAATTGGCCACCATCATACAGCAGTCGTTAATACAGGTTCATCCAGGGACCCAACTCGTCGGCTTCTAGCCATACAGGCCCTGGATGGACGTATTGGATTATCAGTACTAATAAATAAATAAATAAATTTACAAGCAGCCACAGTGCATAAATAATTTTTACTCCAATGTTAATCATAAATGTGCTCAATGTGACGACACATGCCTTTTATTTGCTTTTCCTTATGATAGTGAATGTTATTATGGTAATTTTTCGTAATTTTTTGATTTGTACGTTGAACATTCAAATGTCTTTGTGAAGGTAAATTCAACATGTGATTGTTGGTGATCCGTTCATCGGATTTTGGAATTTTTTTTTTGTTTTGTTCGGACTTCATGCTGAACAAGTCTTCAATTGGAATTTTTCGTGTATCTGTTACGGTTTTTAAAATAGAAATTCATTGAATTAATCAAAATTGACATATCTGCTTCGGTTACGAAAATAAAGGGGGGGCTCATTTTTGTATCCATCTACTTGTCAAAAAATACAAAACTTAAAGAAAAGAGTTTGTCTCGTCAACGCCGTCCAAACCCTTGGTAGCAACAATACGAGAATCGTTCTTTTGCAATGGATTGTACTTGTCGATGATAGAGGAAGATACAGTGAATGTAAGTCATAGGCTATCTGAATGCTTTGTCTAGCCAATTAATCTCTGTAATGTTCAGTTTCTATGCAGGACTAGTTTGTTAAGAAATAAGGAAGATTGTGATCAGATCCTCAAGTCGCTACAATCATCATCTGATTTAAATTCTTTGGACCATGTCTTAGTGTTGCCATGCAACCAAACAGCTTTAGATTTTCCAAATCTAAAGCAGGTGCTTAGTACTAAGACTCAAAGTAATACAGATTCGAAATGGGTAATTGCATGCAAAGTCAGTCAAATCCTTTTCGATTTCTTGAATGGAACACTGCTCTGCATGGCAGAGCATGTAATAATTCACCTCTCCTTGGGGGATTGTTTCCGAGAGGCCACGTTCGGATATCTCTAAAAGAGCCCTTCAATTATTTTGCCAGAAGTGATTCAATGAGGGTTTTTTTTAAAATGAAATATAGTGTTCGAATATTAAAGAGGTGACGATCGGAACCAAAATTAAATACCGAAGCCGATTCGAAGATAATGCAATGGAGACAATTTTAGCTCTGTGCGACCAGAAAATCACGTGTGGAGGTTGAAGCGACGTGCAAGCTAGAGCAAGTAACGGTTTATGGAGTGTCGAAACTGTTGTTGCATAGTGGTATTCTGGAATTATGGAAATTCGCCGGTTGGAATGTTTAAAAAGACTAATTCATTTCACAAGCATCACAGAAATTAATTTAATTTCATACAAATATTTTCTTATTACTAGGGAACATCACGAGTAATAATAAAATTCCGAAACGAAACCAATATACATACAGTGTCCGTCAAAAAATGTATACACGCTGTATTAGATGTCATCTATACATCTATAATTTTTCCGTAACAGCAAAATCGAAAGCTTACATTCAACATTATTACATGCACTAATGAAGACGATCCAGATAAAAGAAGGCCACAAACTGCCACCTAAACATAGGAGATTACTTGATAAAAGTTTGCTAGGAAAATGCGTAGGAGAAACTGTTCGCCGTACTCAATTCTCAACGCTTAAGATAATCACTTTGAACACCTGTCGTAATTGCAGAAGTCAAAGAGGACTTACATATTCATCGCTTGATGCATGTATGAATTTAGTGTTACAACTTTTATATAGTTTTCTTCTTTTGCTGAAGTGTTTATACAATTTTAGACGGACTCTGTAGGTAACACCAGTATTCAAAAATATATCGATTATAAAAAAATTACGTGCCAAGGTTCATATTCAAAGATTTTTACAGGGCACATTAAATATTCATTAAATAGGCACATTAAATATTCATATACAGGGCGTAGAGGAAACTTCCGAAACAATCGAATAACTTTAGAACAGAAGTTGCTAGAGCCATAAAAGTCAGATCTATCTAAAGGAAAGTGGCCATGTCCAATTGAATAAAAGTATTCCCAGCTTCCCTAGTGTAAGCGCTGAGAAGTTACGAAAACTAACTGTTGAACCATGATAGACATACAATTCCAACTACAAAGATGTAGAGCATTACCGATTTAGTAGACATCCACTCCTTGCATAAAGAAAACAAAAACACAAAACTCGTGAAACGGTGGCGAAATGGTTCTGTATGGGACACTTGGACACCATACCTTGTAATATTCACGCGTAAAATAACAAACGCACGAAATCGCTTCTATTAATTAGGAGCGACTTGTTCTACACGTAAATATTGCTACATATAACGTGGCAAGGTAAAGCAGACTGTAAAGCACTTTCAATTAAGACGGGTGCAAATTGGAGAGGCGGTAAGGTAGTGACGAACGTGTTGAGGTTCAAAGTGTAGGCGAATAATACGGTTCAAACGACTAGTTTGGAAAGTAGCAAATCTGCAAGAAAGTGTTACCTGTGACGTAATAAAAACGTCCAACCAGAAAGATCTCAGGAAAATTAAACTCATTATTAAAGAAACGTTTATATATTCTTATTGCTCAAATCAAGCATTTACATCTATAGGAGACAGATGGTAGCGGCTTTATTTTCAACAGCCTGCCCCTTACGTATTTCCCACATGTCTGGTATAGATACGTAGATGATGTTTTCTCACTATTTGGCTGTAATAATCAACTCACGAATTTTCTGGATGAAATCAACAGTCTCTCTCCAACAATCACCCTCACTTTTGAAAAAGAATCAGACAATGCGCTCCCTTTTTTAGACATACTTATTCAGAGAGAAAGTAAGAGTCTAGCTTTCGACATTGACGGGAAGCCTAACTATATCCCAAGCTTTATACACGCCAGCTCTAACCACTGCTTTGCCCATAAGCTAGCATCTTTTATCCATATAATATAGAATGTGTATATATGTATGAGGATTCCTGTGACTGAAGAAAAGAAGAATCTATCTATCTATCTTCTTCTATATATATAAAGAAGGATGTTCATGGTAATGGCAAGGCATATTAATGAGAAATATCTCATGACCAACAATGCAAGGCAAAGTTTGTAAAACAATAGGCATCAACAATGGTATCAACGCGCAATTCACCAATAACAATGAGCACATAATGATGATGCAATGTTAAAGCAATCATTCCAAGAATTATAACAATGAACATAAAATGATGATGCAATATGGATAAGTTTCAATTTGTAACAATGCATAGAATTCCTTTTATTCAGGCTTTTCTTAGAAAAGAGAGTGCTTAGTACTTAACAATTTCTTGAAAATCTTTAAAAATGATCAGTAACTGGAGATAATGGAGAGTTAGCAGACAATTGAGAAAGAGTGGAAAGACGACAGAGGAAGCACTCCTTTAGCTCCGTGCTGTATTGAGCAAATGGGAAGCAAGTAAATAGAAGAATCGGCGACCGCTAGACTGCACAAAGTGATGAATGGCCAAGTTTTGCTTCAACACATCGAGAGAAGAGTGGAAATTGCAACAACATCAAGTGTACATCTGAAATAAAATTACGTGAGTAAGAAATTATTTAGACTAGCAGTGGCACCCTTGGAGAGGTCCAGCCATTGTGAGCCTTTAAAAAAATTGTTTTCGAATTTTCATTAAGAATTTTTACTGTATTAATTCTAAGCATTTTCCTGTGTTTATTTTTAAGATATTGCAAAATTCAATTTATTTTTTTTAGATTGTTCTGTGTACCTACACGTGTAATTATCCCGGGTACCTTTGCTAGTATAGAAATAAAGAAGATAACAACAGGCCGCCAGCTTCAACGATTACTCCACCACATTAATTGATCTGCACATAAAAATAAATTAGGCTAGTGCGAGTCGGACTCGAGGGTTCCGTACTACCATATAATATATTTACCAAAATATGCCAGATTCTGGAGGGTGCGGCACTGCGTTCTCCATTTCGGCTTTTATAGACATATAATCTATAATAGTTTAAGTGTCGAAATTTATAAAATAAGCGCTTTGAACAAAAAAGTTTTCAAATATTAAATTAACAATTACCTGAAAAAAGATTTTATGTTTGGCGTTGCGCAAGTCCAACTCACACTTGGCCAGTTTTTCATTATTAGTTGTAATACTTTAGAGTTTGAACTATAATCATGCCAAGTTTGACGCTTGTATGTACAACCGTTTTTACGATAGGACAAAACAAAAAAAAAACTTTTTTTATTATTTGTTAGACAATCCGCCATAATAACACATACTCTGTGAAAATTTCAACTGGCTACCTATTCCCGTTCAAAAGATACTGCCCTTAAGAGTATTATCTTACCACACAACAATCCATGGCTTTGGACAGACCAAGAGAATTATTATTTTTTTTCAATTTATTTATTTATTTAAATAATAATGACGGAGTATTATCTTGCCACAACAATCCCTGGCTGAAGAATTAGTGAAACGTACGGAATTGAAAAGCCAGTTTATGGCTCTGCACGTTGCGGTGCATCATGCTGTAAAAAAAACTGGAAAAGAAACCTGCCTGAACCTTTTTTTAAATTTTTTTCATTGGATTCGAGCCATTGTCAACTGTGATTGCTAAGGATAACGATCAATAAATTACTTGTAGATATTTTTTTTTTAATTATAAAAATTATTCTACATCTTATTAAAAATAGCCTTTCATTCTGTTTTTTTTTTCAATTATTATAAAATATTTTAATCACATTTTACAATTCAGCTATTATTTAGTTTCAACTCTGAAAACCAGATGGCGAAACCAAAGTGCAGTACACACTTTTAACATTAAGTCGACACTGTATTCTTACTTACTCTATGAGTCTATTCTGCTGTCGCTCTGAGATCGTAGATGAAAAACATTTCACTTCTCACTTTTGAGATCGTAGATGAACTCCTGATGGTAAGTGACCCACTCACTAAAACTCACAACGATGAAATTAAATAATGATGAGCAAAAAAAGACACACACACACACACAAAATCTTCTTGAAAATTTAAGCAATCCAATCAATACGCAATTAAGTAGTAATAGAAAATAGAAAACCAAATAAAAATTATTGTTTATGTTATTTATGATGACAAATTTAAGCAAGTGTATACTTGCAATTCATGAGCTCATAGATGTGTAATTGGCGAAAGAAGCGACGGCAGTACACGAATTGTACGAGAGCAAAAAAACTTACGATGTTTATTCGCTGAGTGCTACAATAAGAGGAAAAGAACAAGTATCGCCACCTAGTGGCAAAACTGAATAATAGCAAATACGTAAATCCTTAACAATTATCAAAGGCAATCCCTCTTACTTTCTCAGCAATGTAGGTGCTCAAGGAGAAGGGAAATATTCCTAAAACATTTCTTGGGAATGGATAAGTTAATTGGAGCTCCGTAAATGATTCAATCAATTCTTTTTGATATTACTGTTGGCGTCAACTACTGTTAGGATAAATTCTTTAAAAAGCACGTCGATAAAAAATTAGACATGTAAAAGTTTTACTAACTGGCGTGAACCTTGCTAGAAGAGCCAGAAGAATTTTACAAGGTTGCACAAATCTAATGGAAATCAAGCTGACTGGTCTATCCTACCGACGCTCTGACGTTGAAGAAAAGCACTTCATTTTGTCTTGTCCGTACAGAGCTTTCTAAGGTGCGTGACCTCACTCACTAAAACACACAACGATTAACCAGATAACGTCACTTAACATGAAAACACACAAATGAAGTTTGATAAATAAAAGCCAAGCAACTCAAACAATACGCAATTAAACCTTTGATTGAAAAGGATCAGTTTCTTTACGGAGGTTTCTTTACGCAATTCCTCCTACTTTATCAGTAACTAGCAGAGGACCCGGTGTTGCCCGGGATAATTACACTTGTAGGTAAACAGAACAATCTCAAGAAGTTAAATTATAACTCCAAATTGGTTAAATAATAACTCAATCAATACAACATGTGTACAGAGCGAAGGGACTATCCATTCTACGAAAAATCCGAAAAACAGGAATTCCGGAAATAATTCAATTAATTTCTCTTGACAATTAACATTGGCTTGAATTATTATTACGGTCAAATTCATGAAAAACCCCGTTGAAAAAGATTTATACGAGGGTCCTTCCCTTTTTTTTTACCTTGACGCTTGTGCGACGAAATGAACTCTTCCATCTTTTCCTCACTCTTGTGGATATGACCATTCGCTGGTCGGGTTGAAGTTGGAGTGGAAATATTTTCATTAACGGAAGAATAAAACAATTCATAAATATTAATACAGAAACAATTAGTTTTAGGAGAATTTTGAATGATAATATTAATATTGCTAGTTAGACCCTCTGAGGGAGAGAGAGAGCTGTACTTTCTATAACTTCTTCATTAATGTTTAAGATTGGATTTAATAGAATTATGAGAAGTAATCAAATTTCTTCCAAGTTAAGCCAAATGCTTTACTTCTAAATGTTTCCGCTTAACTTCATATAGAGAGTTCAAAAAAAAAGGTTATTGATTATGGCTCGCCCCTCAGGTCTTCAATTGGATTCCGTCCATCTGCGTATCGTAGTTCTTTCCAGAGACAAATGAAAGTAAGAGACTGGCAGTGACCTCCCCTCTAGTGGTGCCTTCGCGCCGCCATATCGGGATTGGCAAGAAACAGCTGATCGCCGTAAGCAATGCATGTGAATCAATCGCAAACATTTATTTTTTCTAATATCTACCTAAGATATCTCGATGAATTTATTATGGAACCACCAGAAAAACTTGCTCTATTAAACAAAAAAATAATCATCCAAATCGGCCCATCCGATAAAAAGTTCTTTGGTGATAAATAAAATTATTCTTAAACATAAATTTTAAAAAAAAGTTTAAATGGAAAAGGAGGACGAGTTATATTAAACAATCAACTAGGAAAAATCTCCTTTATAAATTATAATTTGAAAGTTAATAAAATAAAATATACAGTTCACTAATTATAATCCAAATTATTGTTGATTAGTACGAGATGTACAAATTATAATCCCCCCTTCTAATATCTAACTGGACGAAATTCTCATACATATTGGTCAAATCGTTTTTTTAAAAAAGATCCAATACTTCAGTTCACAAGTAATTATATTTTTAGTTAATTGCTTATTACAATATTTGGATTAAGAAACTGATTATTTTATTGAACTGAGAATTATTTCTTCCTTTTCGTTTTTTGTTTAAAAAAAAAACAAAACAAAAAAAAACAATTTAAGTACCTTTTCAAAAATATTTTAGGTTACCAGGTTTTCTTTTAATTTAAAATTTAAAAATCAATTAGTTAATATTTGATAAATTATGTTAGGTTTGTTTATTGATAGCAATTAAACTTTAAAATATCCTTCCAGTTTAAATGTCCTGCCTTTACAAATATTCCATTATTATCAGATTAACAAAAATTAAAATTGCATTTTTTTTATTATCTTAAAATAATTTTGTGACGCAGCTTTTAAATTTTTTTATACATATAATATAAACATCTGATATTTCAGTAAACATAGGTAAAAAAGTTTTTACTGTGATGAATACATTAAAAAAAAATTATTACGCAAGAAATAAGCACCAAGCTCTTACACCCGTGTATAATAGCTATTTCAAAGCTAAACAAAAAAATTAGAAAACGAAACATTTGCGCTGTAGATTTCCAAAGGATGACATTCTTCGTAAAAAGTGGATACATCTTTTATTTCGGCAACAAAATTATACAGCATTTTTTATTAAACATTAAATTAATGACAAATTGATTGGCATTAAATTTACCAGGTTAAAATTGAGTGCAGAGCACAAAACATTAATTCATGTATATTAACTCTGATGAATATAATCATGAATCCATATCAGATGACGCGTCTCAATATTATCCAATAGTATTAAAATCTTGTCAAAATATTGTGATTCAGCAGGATTCGTTTCTAGGTCTGTAATTAAATCAATAATCCACATTTAATGTAAAGAAGCGTTGAAAGAGCAATATCAGAGCTACCACAGCCTTAATTTCATTGAGAAAAAAAAATAAGGAGGCCTTATCACACCATCGAAAGATGTAGTATACCTGTGCAAAATTTCAGAAAAAAATCATTAGGAGTGAATTTTATAATCTAGGAGAGCAAAGAGCAATTAAATTGAATATGCCTATCAAAATTCTAGCAAACACATTACATTTTATAACCGAAAACAAAATTAATATTTTCACTAATTTAACTCACCATTTATTTGAAATGAGACCTTCTGACGATCATGTGTTTAGACTTATTAGACTTATTGTCATCACATACTGTAATATTTGATATCACCATGAAACCAAGCGACTGACAGAAAAAATAAATGGAGAAAATATACACAGTGTCTTATCACGACTTATTATATTTAAAAATCAATAAAGAATAAATCAATTTAAATTTTTTGTGTAACTGAAGCTATTTTCGAAACTCCATTAGTAATACTGTATGAAGAGGCTTCAAATTTACTTTTTATTTAGCAATACAAATGAAAATATTTATTAGGTATTAAGACTGATTAAGTTATAAGAATCAACTTTTATAATAATAAAAATCAGTTAAGACTTAAAAAATAAATTCATCCTTCCTCTAGATTCATTTACTTTCACCATGGATGAAGAAATAACTTTGTTTCTTCAGTTCTCTTCATCTATGCTTTCACTTGTCTCTGGCTAAGCCTCCATTATTACAATAACGATAGGAGTTGCGAGTTGTACGCGCTCTTTTAAAAATTCGTAAGGCATTGAATCAGCTATTGAAAGTCATGAAAAGTATACGTTATCGTTAGTTAATGCAATAAAGTTTTTTTAAAAAAATCAGAAAACAGGTTACGCTTACTAATACCTCTTGAAGTTATTTATAAAAACAGCTGAAATAACATTGAGAACATACGCCACCTTACGTTTCTGCCATTCCCATAATGGAGATCGCTGCACTTACGGTGGCACCAGTAGCGCTCAGCAAAATGAATAGAGCACTGCCAGTCTCTTACTTTCATTTGTCTCTGGTTCTTTCCCCTTCTGCTGTCGCATTGCTTCTCCTTAGTGGCTCCCTGATTTCAAAGGGTAATTGTAAAGAAACTATTAGTCCTAGAAGTTTGCGGTTTCATGAAGAGCAACTCAAAAAGTTTGTATTATATAAGTATGCACTTCTGTGTGGGCTTCGTTAGTAGCTCACGCACACACAAGTGATAAACGAATTTTTTGCGTTTTGGTAATGAGGCTTTAGCGCTTGAACATTTGCATTTTATAGGCAAACATACGCAGTCTTTTATGCAGTACTTTCTGGACTGTTAAACGCGGGGTGTTCAGCTCTCGTGACGCTCTACGAATTGACTTTGTTGGGCTTCTAGTGAAGGCCACTCTGATTTTGTCCACACTTTCATCATATGCGCGTTTCTTGCCCGAGCCAGGCTATCGTTAACACTCCACGTGGCTAAAAACTTATCAAATAGTTCCTTAATTGTCTTTATGTGGTGGGTCCCGTTCGGACGTTTGTCTGAAATTCCTATGGACGGTAATCGGTACTGCAACAAAAGAATACAAAAGTTTCTGAGTTGTTCATCATGACACCGCAAATTGCAAATCTCTAGGACTAATTGTTTCCTTACAATTAATATTTGAAATCAGGGAGGTTTTCTGTACACTGTTCACAAAAATAAGGGAATATTTCAAAATGAATATGAAGCAATAAAAAAAACATTTGATTTTTGTTTAATAAACAAGAACATCAGAAAAGCAAAATGATAATTCAAAGTAAGGTGCTCAATCATGCAAATGAGAAGCAAAACCAAACTTTCATTTCGTTTGTCCAAATGCACAAGATAGTATTGGAGTATCTGCACTTTTTCCCTGCAGCTTTTCACATTAAAGTCCACATCCTGTAGTTCCCTTGCTTTTGCAATACCCCTGCAACAACATTTGCCCGAATCCGAAACCTGAAGAGACGTAGAATGTTTTGAAGCTGGTCATCACAGACAACAGTGGCGGCAGCACTTAGAACATCCCAAAGCCTGATTAATAGACTGTTTAATCGCTTTCAAGAAACTGTAATAACAGCAGGAGATGACCGGTATCTAACGTTGTTGGCAAGAAGGAATTAGCACAGCAGTGCGACGGAGCTGTGGGGACAGTTTCTTGCTGACACTGAACGACGATATGCACCCAGATCATACGAAATCGTTATCTACTGAACACCTTAGAAGGTGGGGTGATGAGCATTCTCATTAAGTCAACTGTTCTCTTCTCTGATGAATCAAAAGGAATACGAAAGAATCCGGGTTTCGTGCGAGAAAGGCACTCCTTCCGTGGTGGTGGAATCAGCATAGGTACTGTCCTCTAGTTCATCAGAAACGAATCGCTGACTTCTGTCAGATATCCAGATGAGATCCTGCACCCTATAGTGTTACCCTATGTTGGAGCATTTGGAAACAACTTTTTCTTCAAGGTCGCACCGTGCGCATCTCGTCAAAAATATGCTTCAGCAAGCAGGAATCGAACGCATGGACTGCCTTCATGTTCTCCAGACCTAAATTCTATTGAACATGCTTGGGATGCGCTGGAAAGATGTCTGGCAAATCATCCAATACCTCCCCCAACACTTGAGCTGGAAGTTGCCCTGGAGCAAAAGTGGAGAGGATACCAACAGAACCGCTGGACAATCTGATCTTGTCCATGCCTCATCGTTGCCAGTGTATTTTGATAGTCTAGGATGACTATACAGCCTACTGAACAGTTTGATTTGCTTCTGTTCACTTGCTACTCAGTCACGATAATTAAGTTTGCATCTCATTTGTAGAATCGAACAACTTTCTTTGACTTGTCATTTGCTTTCTGGTGTTCTTGTTTAATGAACAAAAATCAAATGAATGCTTTTTTATCGCTTCATATTCATTTTGAAATACCCCCTAATTTTTGAGAGTATTGTAATTTGAGTACGATTTTTTGGTTTCGTTGGTTTCTATATTGTAGGGAAAAAGAGAATTGAAGTATTAAATTAATGTGTAATGTGCAATTTAAACTTTTTCAAGATTTGCCAACATCAAATTGAAAATATAGTCATATTGTTTAACTCTTCAGTTCGTTTTTCATCATCATTATCATTTATTTATTGATACCTTTCGTGAAATTTGCTTTCATATTTTATCGTCAAGAGACGAAAATATAGATTTATTGTCCATTTTGCATTTAACCTATCGCTCTTTTGCATTTTTTTTATCATGTTATCTTGCAAAAGCCCTGTTATCGCAAAGTATTTCGTAAAAATTCTATCATCATTCATCAATCTTCTTTGGTCTTCCTCATCGATCAGTAACATCCATTGAAAGCGTCTTTTTCGTTCTTCCGTTGTCGTTATTCATGAGGGATATGCCCAATGGACCTGTTTTTATCGATTCAAGTCATTAATTACAAACGAGGGCTCAAAAAACACTTTAACTTTTATTTTGAATTTTACTCTCTTCCAGACATGCTTTAAGATACATTAAAATTTTTTTAATACGACAATTTTTTCAAAACCTAATTCTAGCAGTGCGTCAGAGTAAGACGAAAAGGGCGACATAGTAAGGTACACAATATAAAATACGAGATAATATTTATAGATAATATTTTATCATAGCCCCATGTGAATTTCAGAGTCTGTTTAGAGAAACAAGTTATGCTTAGAGAAACGTTTAGGGCTTATTATTGGTAGAAATAGGATTAACAATGGTAGACTAATGATGATGTAACAATGTATGACGTTTCCGTTATCAGGACTTCTGTCTAGGTGATGTTGATTCTTTACGCTCACTGTTTTAGCATGTGACTTGAAGGGGATTGTCTACCATGAACGCCATCTTCCAACTTAATTACTACTCTTAGAAAGAAGCAAGCAAGTAACATGGGTGACACACGTCTCACTTGTACTTAAACAATGTGTATAAATACCTGTTTACCGTTGTCTAGGCGATACCTTCTTGGCTGTGCAGTCCAAGCGTGTGTCTAATGAACAATCCTCGTACTTTACGACATATTATCTGTTATTATTCTACAAGATTTTATCCGCGCGCAGTTTGCGCGATAATTAGTTTCAAATTCATATTGTTGCAAAACCCACATGCTCTCTGTTATTTATAATTTGTGATTGACTGATGAGATATATAGGTGTAGTAAAGACTTAAATAAAAATTGTTGCTCAGACAACAATGGTCAGGCGACTTTTCAGTTCCGGCGTGTGCTTCAAGCTAGCATCAACAATGCTTAAACGTGAAACAACAATGCATAACTGTTTCCGTGACGAACTCACATGTTCTCCTTTATTTATAGTTTGGTAAGACAAAAGCTTATAACAGAGAGAAAAGGGTATTTTTAATTCTGTAAAAGAGATAAAGAAAAAATATTTCCAGTTGATCCTTACCTCAAACATCCTTGCTATTGCCATTCACCATTTCTCCCTCGAACATTCTCCTCATGATGTTTCGATCGGAATCAATGTCATATAGATGTTCCGACAACGTCACTACGTCGGTCCATTATTCTCCATGAAACGTAATTGTTGCCTGATGGCTATGCTTCGAGGGGATTTGCCTTGGAAATTACTTCTGCCTGACTAAGATACGTTTTTGTTACTGATCGCTTCTGGTTGGTTTTCAAAGAAATCCCTTACTTAAGATTAAAAAAAAAGAGAAGAGCCAATGGCTATTTTTAACGTTAAAACGGAATTCAGATATAGTCGAGAAAGTACAACCCTGTCAAAACCTTTATCGATTTCTTCTCAAAGAATTTCAATGGAAAACCATACAATGCTAGCGTTTTATTTAAGCGAATAAACATAAAAAATTAAAAATATTATTATATTTTAAAACTAACATTGAGCTAATTAGCGTAATTTAGTACGGAATCCAATTTGCTTTAATCTGTCTGCTATTACAGAGACATTTCACTTTTTGGAAATGAATATAAATTGAATATTACTGCCCAAATGTTCAAACATTCTTCTATATCTGATGTTCTTGATTCTTGCTGCATCTTATATTATTTGATGTTCTTAATTCTTAAGTGGAAAAAATGTATGCATTTTAAAAAGAGAAAATAGTAGGAAATTAAAGTACAGGTATCCCAGTAGTCCTTGACACATTTTAAAAATTTAGAAAAAAAAGTTCATGGTATGACTAAAATGTTTTCAGATTTTGTTAATATTCGTAACAAAGTTATTTTGCTATCCCTCAAATTCGGCATTTACATCCTCACATCATTTGGCAACATAACGGTGCATCGCCATATTGGGAAAGTTTTTAAATACGGAATTACCAAACAGGTGGATAGAACGAGATGGACGTATCCCATGGCTTGTCAAGGACTTCTGAGACACCCTGTATATTTTATAAGCTTTCATAACCTGTATGCAGGTTTTCTCATCTAAAGTGAACCAAAAGCCAACTTCTAAAATACAAATCTGATAGAGTACTTTGAATGGAAGAATTATTGTACTTTTATGTGAGGGGTTTTTATTTGTACTCCATTTCCAAAAAACCGACGCCATTTTCGAACATGGGGTTCAACTTTGAAATATGCAATGGAAACCTCTATTTTTAAATGTATATTCAGATTTACACAATATTTGAGAAATATTTTATCCTTGGTGTTTTTTCATTTCATCCAACCGTTAAAGAGATAGAGGCAGTAGAAGTCTGGTGTTTGGATTTAAAGAAAAGGCAAAAAACAGAAATTGTACATCATTACATCAGAAACTGTTCGTCATCATTATAAAAGTCGACCAACTTTTAATGACCTAATGATATGCAGTGCAGGATCGGGTCTGCGTGCATTGCGTTGGAGGAAGAATGATACTGCATTCAGAAAGGTCCCTGCAACTTCGCTTACAATATCCTTGTGTTTAGGAACAATTTCTATTTTTGCCTTTAATTTAAATCCAAACACACCACACTTTCACTCCCTTTATCTCCTCAATGGTCGGATCAATTGAAAAACCACCAAGAATAAAACATTTCTCAAATGTGGTGTACGATCTGAAAATACCATTACAAATAGGGGTTTCCATTGCACATTTTAAAATTGACTTCCATATTCGAAAATGGCGTCGGTTTTTATGAAAATGAAATATACATAAAAAACCCTCACATAAAAGTACAATAATTCTTCTGTTGAGAGTAGGCTACTCTGTCAGATTTGTTTTTTAGAAGTTGATTATTGGTTCACTTTAGGTGAGAAACCCTGTATACAGGAAAAGCTCTTAGCACAAGAAAACAACATCCGAGATGAGAGACGCTGGATGTTTTCTTATGGTAAGAGCTTTTCCTTCATAGGATGGCAATTCCATACATCGGTGCTTTCATGACGGCAGTGTCTTTTAGAATATGGGCATGCTCAGTCTCTTCCACTGCTCCTGCAAGATTTTCCATAGATTACAGAGTTTTTGATCGATGACTTCCAAGTGTTCTTATGAGCATCTGAACTCACAGAAATCTATTGGAATTGCATCGGGAGATTTGGCAGGAATATATCTGAAAAGAATAACAGTAATTTCTGTTTCATCACGAAAGGATATAAGGAAAAGTATATTGACCTAGAGGTGCTGCTTGAAGTCTCATTCTGATGGAATACCACTTAGTCGATCTCGTTTCCCTAAAATGGTTCTTGCGCCAATTTCTACGCAAAACATTGGTGCAAAAAACATCTGCTGATTGTAGACAGAGTAGACTTTCGCAGTAGAGCATGTTTTTCTTAGCTTCAGATTTCTCTCAACTAAATTCAACAGCAATCATGAAACCTTTCGGAAAACTCTCCTTGCACGCTTTTCCTTCAATATTAGGTAACCCAGTACTCCCTCTATACTCTGCAAGCTATCCTAAGTTGTGGATTGTGGAACCACTACGGCTCGACGATGCATGCACCGATCGGTGTGTATTGACTTTCGTCTATGTTCCCCAGTCCTCCCTTACGACGATTTCAGGAAACTGTCGTCCAGACGTCTTACAGGCTTTTTCACTCCTTAATATTTATTCTTGTAAGAATACAAGCTTAAACAATCACCTTTCGTGGCCTTGAGAATCTCTCAAAAGTTAGCTTAAATGGCAAATGACACCAAAAATATCGTTATCGAGATAATAAAGAATTAGAAAGCATGTAACATAAAAAAAAAGAAAACAATAATTTTTTATAAAAAAAAAGTTACAAATTTTTTAAGAAAGAGACAACAAATAAGTGAATTGGTTGGTAAGCCGAGGTCGACAAGATTAATAGGCCCTGTAAATCTCGTCGGGCCTGTGCAACACCACCTAGACAGAAGGCCTGATAACGGACACGTCATAAGTTGTTACATCATCATTAGTCGACCATTGTTAATCCTATTTCTACCAATAATAAGCTCTAAATTTGGTCGACTAATGATGCTGTAACAATATATGAATTTTCCGTTATCAGGCCTTCTTTCTAGGAGGTGTTGCCTGTGGCTTGTGCATCGCGCCACGGCTTGGAAAATCTCGTCGGCTTCGGTTACCAAACCTGACGTCATAAGCAATGCTATTGCGGGAGTTTTTGGCAAAATTCAAAATGAATTTATATTATGATTTCTTTATTAAAATGAAAATAAAAAATAATAAAATTGATATTTAGTATCAGGAAAGTATTCAAAACTATATGAAATCAACTTCCGGTTTGGTATCATTTACCCTTTAACCACGGTCTATAGATATTTATGGTCATCGAGCTCCATTGTTAAAATGAAGCTCTATTGAAAAGTGGCGCTGCATGTACAATCGACCCAACTGCGCCTGCAGCTCCGCCCTATCGGCAAGTATAAACTTTACTTTCATTTTGAGTTTCAATGAAAATCTCTATCTTAGGTTATGGTTGGTCTTAGTGCGATCTATGCGGCACCTGACGCGATCTGTTTTCCTTAGCTTCTCGAAACAATGGAAAATGGCCGAAGCTCGATGACCATGTATATCTATAGACCTTGCCTTTAACCAGTATCTCCTAAAGAGAAAGTCTCTGCACGGAAACTTCATATATTGTTACTTCATCTAAGCAGGGCATTGTTATTCGTATTTCTACCAATAATAAGCCCTGAAATTGCACTTCTTATGGTGATGTAACAATGTATGACGGTTTTCGTGCAGAGTGTTCGGGAAAACTCAGATTTTTTATGTAAAAATAGATATAATTTTATTTGTAATTAATTATTCTATTTTTTCTATTCTTAAGTTTTTTTTTACTGTTTTGCAGACAAAGATTGTTGAGTATATATTGTTTTAATACATGTTAATTAAAAAATCTCCACGTGATTATCACTGTCTACAGCTAATTGTCCCTCGCGAATAATTTTCGTGATCACGAGGATGTGTGTCCCACTATTGTTGATGTTCTTTCCGTGGTTACTAATTTTTTTATTTCAGACAGACCACTTCAAGCTTCTGGCTTGGCCAGTCGTCCCTCCTTCTGGTCCTCCAAGTCCTTACTAGTCTGCAGCATGGCGTTCAACTTCCATTTATCATTTTCATTCCAATGCTCTGCAAATTACTCCTACCCTGCCGTTCGATGTTTAGTTTCTTATTGAATTTCTCACTTTCTCGCGGCAGCCATGATTCTTTACCAAGCTGCATTGTTTTGCGGGTTTACCCATAAGGTAATAATGAAATTTCTTTTAATGCTATTTCAACAATAACGCGCATAAGGGACGCCATGCTGCACATTTCAATTCTTATTCCCCATTAATAATTAATTATTATTTCGCAGTCTTTCTTTAGACATTAAATGGGAATTTTAAAATTTCTTTTCCTTATTCTTTATAAGGAATTGGTCAGTCTCAATTTTTTTTTTATATTTAATCTCAATTCCTCAATGCCTATTCCTCAATTAAATCATATTGTATAGAACATTCTTTTATACAAAATTTTTTGTATTTTATAAATAAATATCGCAATTTTTAAACCAAAATAAAAGTCTTTTAACGAGCCACGTTTACTCTTAAGTTTTGGGGTTCTTTCTTTTAAAGTACCACCCATTAAATTCTATTTATTTTGCTTCCCCCTCTGAACATATGGTAGCAGAGGTTCGTGGTTTCTTTCTTTTATTTTAATACAATATGGAGGAATCATATTTTGACGAGGGTCGTTCCCTCCCTAGGCCAACGAGTGCCAATTATATTCAATGGACGTATCGAGTTTTAACCTTTCTCGAAACCAAAGGGCTAGCCAAGAAAAGATCTCTCTCCCTACAGAACCATTAGCCAGCTCATCCATGCGCCTTGATTGGACAAGAGTACGGCATTGCCTCCTGGTATGGTGAGTGATGACATTGTCATCATGCTTCAAGATGACAATCCCGCAACATTGTGAGAAGCAATTAAGCGTCGATATGGAAGGCCGCATTCAGTGACACAGGCTGAAATAATGCGGCGTCTCTCAGCCTTGCGTTTCTTAGGCGCTGATGATGCGAATGCCTATGTAGCAAGAGCGCTACAAATCCGTGCTCAGGCTGGAGCCGTGTTCCTGATTCTGGATGATAAAATTTTGATTGACCATATGGTCGCAGGTCTACCCTCAACTTATACTCCATTGAGACTCGCGGTCCAATCAAACCCATCAATGTCAATTGAAACCTTCCTGAGTCAACTAAATGTGGTTTTGAAGGACCACACCACACTAAATTCCTCAATAGGTGTAGCCTCATGTGCCACCTCTGTTTCTTCCCCGCGTCCACATCCAAATGCCCGTCGAACAAATGACGTAACATGCCATAATTGTGGAGGCCGAGGACACGTAAAAACGGTTTGTCCGTCCAAAATTTATCCCACTCCTGCAGGTCCAGCTACTTTACAAACTGCGATACCCTCTCGTTCGCAGGATTCTGCATCAACAAAGCGCATGCCTCGTGCATCAGCTTCACGTCCTAAGCGTAAGCCTCGCAAATCGGGTACAAAAGGACAAAGCAAGAAACCTGCAGCCAACTGTGTTGGTGTTCCAAACAAGGATTGGATAGTTGACACGGGCAGCTCATTTCACGTAATTAAGGAAAA
>JAHWFO010079734.1:0-10254 GCA_023313115.1 Rhysida immarginata | reverse complement strand
GTATTAAACAAAGTTGGTACTGTTCGTGCTACTAACTCCTGCGCGAGAGCAGGGTACGTCACGTTGGAGTGGAAGGCGGACCTCTTCGGGATGAGGTAGTGGGGAGCGGGGGAGCCAGCCAGGCCGCGCCGCGGGAACACAGTCGCCCAAATTTGGCTCGTGCTACGCAGCGCCACGCCATTCAGCTTAGTTTGAGGTTCAATTTACGGCGTTGCTTGCGATTTGCCACCCCAAGTGTCTTATATCACTTTAATCGCCTGAATTTCGTCTACATCGTAGTGTAGTTTTTTTA
The DNA here is from genome assembly GCA_023313115.1 of Rhysida immarginata. Classification (NCBI taxonomy): domain Eukaryota; kingdom Metazoa; phylum Arthropoda; class Chilopoda; order Scolopendromorpha; family Scolopendridae; genus Rhysida; species Rhysida immarginata. The sequence continues at coordinate 9,962 of JAHWFO010079734.1, read as the reverse complement.
TAAGGAGATAATTTACACTCTATGCAGAGGATCATACAATGGGTGATTTTCTAAAATCCAGCGAACTCTACTTTCTGTGCGCTGGCACAAAATAATATCACAATATGCACTGACTCCCTGCCATGTAGAAAAAACACATCAACGTCAGAAGTTGTCGGTAAATTGTAAGATCGATGGCCATTAGGGTGAACGTTTAAGGTATTAAACAATACAACAGCCAATTCCAAATACTCAGGATACAAGCTACAATACTGAGGGGGTATAACGCAGGCAATTCGTTTTAATTCCAAGAATACCTTTACATGAGACTGATCATATTGTAGAGTTCAAGCATCGACAATTTTCCGTTCGCCAGCTTATGCAATGGCAATTTACAAGTCCCTGGATCAATCCTGAAACAATATTGGTATATAACTAGAGTAGATAAATACTGATATCCCGCCTTCATTTTGCCTTGAAAAGCTCGGCGAAAACCGGTATCTCAGCTAGTAAATATATAAATGTATTTCTGCTTCACTGCTAAAGCTCCTCCTTGTAATGTTTACAAGATTTTATTTAACTTGCAATGTTTGTTAGTTTGTTTAGGTCAAATCTTGTTATCAATATTAAAGCGAATTCCCGACAAGCTAAGGAGCTGAAACTTGACACATATACACAGGATCGATTAAAATGTATGTTAAAAAAATTTTCAAATCGCTTTACTGCTTCGTGTTCCAATGATGTTAATTCATTACTGTCAGGTGCAGGGTGCCAGTAAATTACGGAAGCGGAAAGAATATGACTGTACGGGACACAGAGGACATACAATTTATTTATTATTAGCAAAAATATATTATTTAAATAAATTAAACGAATAACAATTTAATAGATGCTAATAAGCGAGAACCTACTAACAAGCACGTTAACAAAAATTTAATATGGGCTGATATATAAATGTTAAAATAGCCAAATGCAATTTTAAATGAAAGATTAATAAAGTTAATGTTTACACTCCACAACTAGAATGAGAGTTTTGAAATTTGAGCCTACTAATGAAGGCTAGATTCTGTAACCGTTAAAAATTTACACGGTATAACGTAAGCTACAATAAATTAGCTTTAACTGAAGAAGGATTCTTCTGAAGAAGGGCATACCGCTTTTAGCTATGTAGAGCTCCCTATTTCACGTGTACCAAAATACACGGGAGCACGTATATTTAATACGTCCGTGTATTTACAGTATCACGGGTATCCGTGTATCAGTGTACCGTGTAGCTACACGTGTACCCGTGTATTTTAGTTCCACGGATACTCAAGCTTTGAAATTATTGAATCATATATATCAGAAAGAAACACACAATAAAAAAATAATATTCAAGAAAAAAAATACACTTACACTATGTACAATTGCTAATTATAACAATCGAATGACCACAGTAATACAACCTCTGACAATTAAGTTCGGTGAATGAGTTCACACAATAAAATGCAAAACAGATAGAGCCACATTTACTTTATTGTCGTTGAAATAATCACCCTGGAAGGCAATACACTTTTGGGATCGGGTCTGTATAAGTCCTGGAAGCTCCTTAGGGATGGCTTTAAGTTCACGTGTCACATTTGCTTGAATGTCTGGAATGTGCGCAAATCTGTGTCCCTTTAAGGCCCGTTTCAGACGTGGGAACAAGAAAGTCTGCCGGTGCCAAGTCTGGTGAATAAGGTGGATGAGCTATGGATACGACCCCTTTGTTGGCCAGAAACTGTTGCACGATTACGGCAGTGTTCCTCTTTGATCCATTATCCAGTTACGTGCGCACGCTACACCTTCAACTGAAGAAATGAGCATCTGCTAAACCATTGCACGCACAAGCGTGACCTGTCTGAACTTGCCTAAACAATGACTGGGCTTGTATTCACACCAGGGTTGCCAGGTTGGGCGATTTATCGCAAATTGGGCTACTTTTTTGTTCAAATTGCGACTAAAATTTCAAATTTGCGATTGCGATAAATTGGGCTACTAAAATTTCAAATTTGCGATTTTGTGGCGATTTGTTTTGTGCGAATTTTGTGACGATTTTTCGGCGAAATTATTGTCAAATAACAAAAAAAACTGGTTTTAGACAATTTTTAAAACGAGGAAGTTCATTTTTGCACTAAGAGTTCTCACTCTTCCTATCAGCAATGCATCCGTCGAAAGAGTCTTTTCCATCATGGATAACTTCAAAACTCCTCTCCGAAATAGAATGGAGTTGCCTTTGTTAGACGCAGTCATTAGAATAAGAACAGAACTTCAAAGTGAAAACAAATGTTGCAATTCTTTCATCCCAACTAATGAAATGTTAACAGGATTTAACAATTCAATTTATAGCGATGTCTTTTAATCTCTGATTTTGATTTGTATTTTTTTGAAGAATAAAAGTTTGTAATTTACGAATATTTTTATTGTATGGTTTATTTGTATTTTCATAATGTTCAGTAATAGTTGGAAGCTTACATCATAGACATAATGTAGATTTGCGGAATTCCCACATTCTGGAAAGTCAGGGAAATGAAACATGGTCAGGGAGAGTCAGGGGAAAAGGGCTATTTTCATGCATTGGGCGATTTTGGGCTACTAAAGTTCCCCAATTGGGCGACCGAATAGTGCTTGGACCTGGCAACCCTGATTCACACGCATTATTATTCGCGTAAAGCTCGCACAGATTAGGGTGTGACGTCATTCACCGAACTTAATTGTCAGAGGTTGTATGTCTTATTTTCTAAAATCATAAGTTATAAAATAATTTGTTTCGCTTCATTGATAAATATACTTAAAATTCTACCATGATCTCATGTAGAATTTTGTAAATTTATATTTGCATAAGAGGAATAAACCATTTAAGCTCAGTGGGGTGTTTTGTACTAACCCATTGCTGATCATATATCACACACTTTCATTAAGAACTGAAGAAATTGAATGCAAATTCACAAAATTTTATCACTGCTCAGTAAGTAAAAACAACCGAATACATCTCATAATATAACACAACCTCCTTCGGTTCCGATGGCATTCCCTATTACGTCTATAAAGCCTGCAGTGCTTTTCTCATCTGCCCTCTAAAACACATCTTCATTTTTTCAATCAAAACCGGCACTCTTCCTCAATTATTGAAAAATACCAAAGTTTTCCTTTTTTACAAAAACAAAGGTGATTCAAACAATATCAAAAATTACCGCCCCATTTCCAACAAATATTTTTGAATATGCAGTCTATCAAAGAATCTATCCAACTGTCTCGCCCCATATTTCTCCTTACCAATATGGCTTCATGAACGGTAAATCAACTCAATCGAATCTCGTGGAACGTATACATCTCATTGGTGATGGGATTGCCCAAAACTGTCGGGTTGACCTAATATATATCGATTTTGAGAAGGCGTTTGACAAGGTGGACCATTTTCTCCTTATTAAAAAACTTTCACACTCGCTTGTCATATGCTCATACCTTACTGATCGAACAAATTATGCTGTCATAAATGGCACTACCTCCAAAAGCTTCCTCCTCAGGAGTGCCCCACGGTTCAATCTTGGGACCATTATTCTCCTGTTCATTAATGACATAAAGATGTAGTAAAATCATCCTCTTTGTTTTTGTTCGCAGATGACATCAAAGTGGGCGAAATTATTCGTACCCCTCTTGACTGCTTTGATTTGCAACTAGATCTATACTCTATTAGCTCTTCGTGTATCGAAAATAAAATTATACTAATGAAAAGTGTCACTCGGTCATTTACTCACTGAAACATTGTCTTCATAGCTTCTCGTACACTCTTAATGGTTCTTCTCTTGATAAACAAACTACTGTACCAAAAAGGATCTATAGGTCTTTTTAAGCACAACCTATCTTTCACCGACCATACAAACCACATTATCTTTAAAGACTATAGGATCTCTTATTTCATTGTTCGAAACTCTACAAGTTTCAATAGCACAGAATTTTCAATTTTCTTATTTAACTCCCTAGTAAGACCCGGCTTAGAGTATGCTTCGACTATCTGGTCTCCGTACAATGTTATGTTACGTTACAGCGGCGTCTTGAGAAAGTTCAAACTGATTTTCTACGCCCCCCGTCTTCACTTATCATATCTTAAATTCTTTAATGATAATTTATATGCTACCTCAGACATCACTTTCGTTGTGAAACGCTACTTACCAGACGTATTTATCTCGACGCCTGCTGCTTATTCAAATTATAAAATCATATAACCTATTCTGTTAGATTTCTCAATTTCATAAAACTACGCATTCCGACTAAACTCAGGAAACACTGATATATTTTATTTACCACTGACTAAGAAAGGTATTACAAACAATCTCCCTTTCAATCGATTATGTAAATTAGGCAAAATATTCTCAAATTTAATTGATATTAACTTTTTAAATTATAATTTAAAGTTATAATTTATGAACATCTAAACTCTTTTTGTTATTACTGATGCTTATTGTAAAATTTTTGTTTCAACATTTGTTTTGATGTTTCAATTATTGTTCTTGTCTTTGTTTTCCTGTAAGCTGTCATTGGGCATTTCTAAGCCTGTTGCTTGCAATAAATAAATAAATAAATAAATAAATAAATAAATAAATAAATAACTGCATGGTTTCATTTAAAAATTATTTAACAGAATGCCTCTATAGCATTCAAAAGAGGGAAGAAATTATTGAGTTTCATAAAAAAGGGCTAGGATTGACTGCGATAAGTAAATGAACCTACATGAAAATTCCAACAGTTCAATCAATAGTAAAAGAAAAAAAAAAGGAAAAATCATCATATCAAATTTACTCAAAAAAGCAATATTTTAATGTACAAAGTTAACTTAAAACAGAAAAAAAATTACAGGATACCTGTTTAAAAAATAAATATTTTATTTTAAAAAAGTTTATAGTTTTATTAGACTCCTGTTTTTCAGAAAACAAACATATCGTTTGCAACGTGATTTTAGCTTGAATGTCTTGAACGGACACGTGTATAAAAATACACGGATGACAGTGCCCGTCTACACGGATACACGGATACTGTCATTCATATATACAAGTGTATTAAGAACACGGATCCTTAAGTCACAGGTACACGGTACGCGGGACCCGTGTACCCGTGTGCTTTTATTACCCGTCAAAAATCGTACATGCGTTTGAATTGGGCTACTCCGACTGGACACCAAGATATTTATAGCTCTTTACCCACTCAAGTTTCTTGCCAAATAAGAAGAGGGGTTTTGGAGGGTTTTTGCATTTGCGAGTGATAAACATGACCTTGCACTTTTTGACATTCAGCTTTAATCGCCACTTAGTGCACCAGCTCTCGCAATGATGTAAAGTTTTTGGAGTCGAGTGATGACATGTGCTGGGTATCGTGCCCAGGTCATGATGGACCCGTCGTCAGCAAACATGTAAAGATTACACTTTGCAAACTTGGGGAAGTCATGGATAAAGAAGATGAATAAGGCTGGCCCCAAGACAGAGCCTTGGGGTACACCAGCATTAACATCGCAGGGTTCTGACAAGGAGTCCCCAACCTTAACAAGAAAAGTCCTCTTTGACAGGAAGGAGCGAACCAAAGCAATTAGATCGTCAGGGAACCCGTAGATAATCATTTTGTAAATGAGCCCATCATGCCAGACATAGGCCTTTTGGACATCGAGGCAAACGAGACCACCAAACATAGAGAGGTTGAGAGGACCGTTTAAATCAGCAATGAGCCTCCATAACTGAAGCGGATAAGAGTGGCCTGGACGGAAGCCAAATTGCTCACTACGAATGAGGTTGTTTGCCTCACAGTACTCGTTGAACCTCTTGAGTATAGTGCGCTGAAAGACCTTCGAAAGCATGGGCAACAAGCTAATGGGAAGAGCAGGATCCCGTCCAGGCACTAGGGAAATGGCCGCTAAGCCAGAAGTCATTCATGACCTTAGTGATGATGCAGATAACACTGGGAGGCAAATTCTTGAGAGCACTGTTGGTAATGGTGTCGATGCCGGCTGCCTTTTTGCTTTTCATGCGCTTTATGATGTCCAATATCTCAGAGGCGCCAATGACATCAGGAGAGCCAAGAACGCGCTGTGTGTGGCCATACCTATCACACACGTCCTTGACCTCACGAGTGATATTGACCAGATCGTCCTCTTTGGGGGTAGAGAATTGGCTCATCAGTGAATCGGCGATAACTTGTGTTTTGTCCTGGTCATTGCTAACGAAATCGCCACCCTCTGTAAGCAGAGGAGGGAGAACAATAGTCCTGTTGCTTTTAAGGACCATACTCCAGAGAGAGTTATCCTGGACGGACAGACCTTTGACTTTGTCGTTCCATCTTTGATTCCTTAAATCCTTAATCTGATCACTTACTTTGCGGGATAGCCTGTTGTACTTCGCCTTGAACTTTGGTACGCTGCCAAAGTCTTCTGAATTGGTTTTTTTTCGTGGATGAGTTTCCTGATAGAGGGAAGAAGTTCCAGATGGTCTGGCCGCTTGCAACCCACCGGAGTAGCACTAGCATTGGTAGCCATCTTGATGGAGTGAGTGACCTTTTTGATATTTTCGTCAATGTCACTGCTGGTGACGGTATCCTGATAGGGAATGTTACTGTCGTTCTTAAGTTCTCTAAAAAATTTCCAGTCCTGCTTATAACGAAGATTTATTCTCAGGTCGATATTTATCCCCTCAAATTTTAATGCAACTGGTAGGTGATCAGATAAGGCATTTACTGTAAAAAAAACCCTTAAGAACAGCAATGTCGAGCACGTCACTAGCGGGTGAGTGATCACAGTAGTATGTATCTTCCAGAGGGCCAATAACGGAAGTGTCGATCTGATCTACCATGTACCTATAAAGTACCAAGCCACTTTGATTAGTGCTTCTGGAATTCCAGTCTGGGTGTTTCGCATTCAAATCACCCGCCATAACGACTGGGGTGGGCCCAGACAGTAGTTCATCTAAGTCGCGAGGGTCTAACTTGTGCCTGGGTGGGTTGTTTACGGAAGTAAACCTGACCTCTCCAACATCAGCATCTTTGATGACAATGGAAACTGCTTCCATATTGACAAGGTTAGGTGTGACAATCTTAGTGTGATTAATACCTCTTTTTTCCAACAATAGCTACCCCACCGGAGCCTGGATCTGAAGCTTTTTTTAGGAGGCCTATCTTTCCGGTAAACATAGTATCCTGGTAGATTGAAAGCCTTACTCTGTTTGAGATGGGTTTCGCACAAGAAGGCAACATCAATGTTCCAGCTTGTGAGGAAATCGAAGAACTCATGACACTTCATATAGTGCAATTTAGCTTACCTTGATTGATAACTTTGTAGGGGTGTCTATCCATGATTATTGTCTTGTCTCAGTTTGAGTGGTCTGCGGCCCTGGACACGTGCCCAAAACGTAAGCAATTGTAACATTGTAAGGGCTTCTTGTTGCCCCAAAACAATTCAACTGTTACAGCAAGTGGACCAATGCGCTTTATATTTAGGAAAGATTTATTGTGCTCAGTGTTTTGTAGGAGTACTAGAACCATTGCATCTCAACTTCACCATTTGCTTTTTTAAGTCTAACTGCCTTATTGGGGAAGTAGTTAGCGTTTCTATGGTCTGCGCAAGAATCTTCCCTGTCATAGGTTATATCTACATTACGGACAACGTATTTTAACATTTTTTCAGATTTGAGCTGATGATGCTGGATTCTAAGCAAACCATCCATTTTGATTCCTAACACGAGGGTTTTATGTGTCTCCTCATCGTGGTATTTATCCTTGATAGTGTCTCAGCGTCCGGTATGTGCAGTAATCTTATATAACGTTACGTGATTTTTTATCTCATTTAGCACTTCTCTAATCGGTTATGAAAGTTGTATCGACAATCGAACAGTGAAGTGTACATTGGTTAGGATGGGACGAAAGCAGTGCTTTCAAAAAGTTCATCCAACCAGAATAAACTCCAAATGAATTACACTTAGGTAGTCAAGAAGCCTAATCAACCGAAGCGGTCTTCCATATTATACAAAAAAGAAAATAAGATTGACGATTGTCAGAAACGAAATACAAACGAAATAAAAACACAAGGAGAAAGAAGATTATCACACAAAAGTTGACAATATCTTCTTCTACACGCTGAGACATGATTTGGCTCTCGGGCTTATCGTTGGTAGGAGTAACAAACTGCATTTCCAGTGAATCTGCAATGACTTGGGCCTTGTCATGATCAGTTTGCACATAGTCACCTTGTGGTGTACGGAGTGTAGAAAGCATCACATTCTTCTTCTTCTGTAAAGCTCTGACCATACTCCAAATGGAATTGTCGCGAGCCGACAAGCTTTTGAATTTTTCATTCCATCTAGCGTCGCGAAACTTTTTTATCTCCTCTTGAACAATTCTCACTAACCTGTTGTACTTGGTTTTGACAATCGACAATCGAACAGTGAAGTGTGCATTTGTTAGGATGGGACGAAAGCAGCGCTTTCACAAAGCTCATCCAACCAGAATAAACTCCAAATGAAATACACTGAGGTAGTCAAGAAGCCAAAACCCAAGCGGTCTTCCATATTATACAAAAAAGAAAATAAGATTGACGATTGTCAAAAACAAAATACAAACGAAATAAAAACACCAGGAGAAAGAAGATTATCACACCTTCCAGTAGTCCGGGAAAGAGACATTGCTTATATCTCCAAAATTGACGTCAAGAACGTGCCTCGGTCTACGATACTTCGTATGCCAGTTCATATTCAATGAGTTCTTCAGTATTCCATTCACAAGTTTATTGTCGTGAGTCTTCATCTTCTGTATCATAATAAAAAGGAGATCCTGTATAAACTTTCCGATATTGGCCATGTCTAAATCCATATGGATTTATTGGTTTTTCACCGTCCTTCTGTTCAGCTGAGCAATGGTCCTCAGGGTAACATTCTGGAATGACTGTAGTTCACTCCATCTGGTTTTACAGATAGTCGCCCACGCAGGCATGCCAAAGCGGAGTATGGTCCGGATAATCGATTTGTACAGAAGTAGCTTGTTGTCAATGCTGAGGGCATTCTTGCGACTCATGAGAGCTATGATACTGTACGTAGCCCTCTTCGCTTTGTTCAGAGCATAGGACTTATGCCGGTTCCATGAGAGTCTTGAGTCAATGATAACTCCCAGATACTTGTAGCTGTCCACCCAGTCCAGTTTCTTCTTGAACAGAACAAGAGAATCTGGGGGACGCTTGAGCTTCCTCTTGAGGTACAAAGCCTTGCACTTCCCGAAGTTAAGGCTGTCATGAAAGAGTATTATTGACATTGTTCAAAATTTTCGATTTTATAATTCCCTGACTGTTCCCGGTTAAAAATAATAAAAAAATAAAAAATAAAAAAAATAAATAAAAAAAACTCCCTGGCAATTCCCGGTCGCTAGTCACCCTGCAAAATAGCCCCACATGTAAGAGCATCGGGTCAAAGGTAGAAAAATAAGGAAGAACAATGAAAAGAAGAAATAAAAGATAAGATAAAAAAACAACAACAAAAAAGAAGGGCCCATAGAGCTTGCGACAAGTTAAGGAATAGCTGAAGTTGGAGAGGGATATGGGAAAGGTAATGAGGGAATGGTGCCTTTGCTAAGATTAATGCCATTAGGGGTGAGGGAATTGAATTTCCAAATAAAAAAAGACTCGAATTTTTTTCTCTGTTATTTGTTATGGAAGTTATACGAAGAATATGACGGCTGATGGCCGGTAAAGAGTGACCAGTGGAATTAACGTTTTTAGCGACAGGAGTGTCAGCATTGCTAAGGATGTCGAATTTATGTCTGGCAAATCTGGCACGTATGGTATTGCCTGTCTCACCGAGATACTGTTTCTCGCATATCTTGCATTGTAGCAGGTAAATTAGATTGTGAGAAGTGCAGATCAGGTTCTGGTTAATTTTGAAAGTAAAGGAGGAAGTATTAAACAAAGTTGGTACTGTTCGTGCTACTAACTCCTGCGCGAG
>JAHWFO010079727.1:3755-21164 GCA_023313115.1 Rhysida immarginata | reverse complement strand
TAGAAGTAAAAAGAAATGTGCAAATAACACAAAGATTCATAAGGATAATAAAAAAATATACCGATGCAATTTTTGTAATAAAACATTCGCCTGCATTTCAGAAAAGGTGCATCATGAAAAAATTCACACAGCAGAAAAAGCCTTCAAATGTAACTACTGTGATAAAACATTTGCACAGAAAATACAGAAACAAAGTCACGAGAGAACACATACAGGGGAAAAACCTTTCAAATGTAACTATTGCGTTAAAACATTTGCTGTGAAATCAAATAAAGAAGTTCATGAAAGAACACATACAGGTGAGAAACCTTTTAAGTGTAGCTACTGTGATAAAACATTTGCACAAAACTTAAATAAAAAAACCCATGAAATGAAACACACAGGTGAGAAACCTTTCAAATGTAACTATTGTGTTAAAACATTTGCAGCTAAATCCAATAAACAAAGGCACGAGAGAACACATACAGGTGAAAAACCTTTTAAGTGTAGCTACTGTGATCAAACATTTGCACATAACTTAAGTAAAAAAATTCATGAAATAACACATACAGGTGAGAAACCTTTTAAATGCAGCGTCTGTGAAAAAACATTTGCTATGAAATCAAATAAAGAAGTTCATGAAAGAACACATACAGGTGAGAAACCTTTTAAGTGTAACTACTGTAATAAAAAATTTGCAAAAAAAATAAGTAAAAACAAACACGAAAGGACACATAGAGATGAGAAAGCTTTTTAGTGATAAAATATTTGCACAGAAAATACAAAGAAATTCACTAAAGAACGCATAAAGTCTGTCTCAAAAGTATATAGAGACTTTGCAAAAACTGTTACATTAGCACATCAGTAAATTTTTGACCATACCAAATAAAACACTATTTATTCACACTGTAAACATGATTATTACATATTTTCAAAAATAAATAGCTTTGCGTTTTTTCACAAAAAAATATTTTGAAATAATCAGTACAAAAAAGTGTCTCAAAAGTATAGAGACTCACCTAATTAAACAACAATGTTCAAGCCATGTTCAAATAAAGTTACCATTGGACTTAATTACTTGAAACACTCTATATTTCATTGATGACATCAAGTTTTGAAGAAGACTTGGATCCAAATTAAACCAAACCATTTCGATTTCACTTTTCAATTCTGCAATGGAAGAGTACTGTCTACCGTTTGCATAAATTTTGTGTGTCATCACTGCCCAAAGGTTCTCAATAGGATTCAAATCCGGACTTTTGGCTGGCCACTTCATCACATTGATACCCTGTGCTTCAAACCACCGGTTTGTTGACTGCGATTTGTGTACACTAGCATTGTCCTGCTGAAAAATGCCATTGTTCCCAACCAAAAAAGACATGAAAGGTACCAAGTGGTTTTCTAGGGTTTCTTGGTACTTTAAGGAGTTTTGTCTCCCAGTCAAAAATGCCAAACTGGTAGTCCCATTGAAGAAGAATCTACCCCACACCATCACACTTCCACCGCCTTGCTGGTTGCTATAACAGGATTCTGGTTCCTTCCTCAAATCATGCCAGCAAAATGCATTTCCAATTCTTTTCATCAGAAAAAATTCCAGAAAGCCACTCATCTGTCCACGACATACGCTCCCGAGCCCATTCCAATCGAACTCTCTTGTGCTCCTTGGTTAGACGTGGTTTTGTCTTCTTCCTGGTGTAAGCAAGTACAGAATTTGCATTAATACTTCTGTGTACAGTATCTTTGGATATTTGTCCACCCAATTCACGTGGTATTTTCCGTAAGGAATTTGTACCAGTAGCAGCAAGCCGAAAAATCTGGCGCACATCTCGTTCAGTAGTGCTTGTTGGCCATCCTGTTCTCTTCTTAGCTTCACATATCCGTTGCTCTGCAATGATTTTGTGTACAACAGGCTTGGATCTTCCAATTTCTTGCCATTTGCTGTCAACCTCCAGATTTCACTTACATTGTATTTCATCTTTAGAAATGTCTTTTCCACCATTGTCACTCTTTATTGTGCAGAAATTAAATACAAATTATAATTTGGACTATTCCAAAGGGTCAATTTTATTTAAAACAGGTTATGACCATTCAGTTTGGAGGTGAGTCTCTATACTTTTGAGACACTTTTTTGTATTGATTATTTGAAAATATTTTTTTGTAAAAAAACGAAAAGCTATTTATTTTTGAAAATATGTAATAATCATGTTGACAGTGTGAATAAATAGTGTTTTATTTGGTATGGTCAAATAATTTACTTATGTGCTAATGTGACCGTTTTTGCAAAGTCTCTATACTTTTGAGACAGACTTTACAGGTGAGAAACCTTTCATGTGTAGCTACTATAAAAACATTTACACTGAAAACTCATAAACAAAGTCAGGAGAGGGTACATGGAGGTGAGAAACATTATGAAAAAACATTTGCACTCAAAGCACATAAAGAACTTCATGAAAGAACGCATTCCGTTCAGAAACCTTTCAATTTTAACTGTTACGTTAATCATTTGAGCAGAAAGGACATAAACAAAATCATGAAATGCAGGGGAGAGTCCTTACGAATGCGACTATCGCGATAAATCCTTTACAATACGAGAGCATGAGATCATTTACAGATTTTTAGCTTTATCAAATACTACGATAGATTGTATCCTAGACAATAAGCGTATGGACAAGAGGTTTGCAATATGCTTTCGCTCCGTTTATTCAAAAAATGAAATGTGAAAAAATGGAAGACAAGAGAAAATTGTTGTTTTGGTTATTATTGTATAAATTAAAGGATTAAACAATATTTATCAAATAAAAGCGTATACGGATTTTTTTTTCAATAAAACATTATTGTCATAAAATCTTTAATGATACTGAAAAGCTTACAAGTAGGCATGCCCGGGCTCTACCGGGCCATTGGAACTGTCATGACTTGATAACAGGCAGAGCAGTTAAAAGATATACAGGGTCGGGACACATTACGGAGGGTTGTTTACAATCTATGGTAACGATACGAATTCGGTCTTATTTCCCCGAAATTCCCTTTCTCCACCAACGATCATGCTCTATTTGATGGCCATGGGATACTACTATCGCTCTGCAGCGCAGTTTCCATTGCAGTAGTTACTGCGAAGAACGGTAAGACTTATACGTTGCCACTCCTGCTGACAACATTTCCATAGTCCACCCAATGAACGAGGACGTCGGCTTCCCAAGGCTCGTTTTAATAGTCCAAATGCGCAAAAATCCATGGGCGACGCGTCTGGAGACTTCACTGGTATCTCGGTAAACGGTATAGCCTGGATTCCTGTTTGCTGTTCCATTCGTGTCAGAAAATTCTGTGTCGATTTGGACGTATGGCTGGACGCTTTGTCTTGATGGAGACGGACCTTGTCAACGTCGTTTCCGTAAAGAGCAGGTAGTCCCTCCGTATAAATTGGTGTCAGAACGTGTTCCTGATAGTACGCCGAATTCACCTTTACATTTTGAGCCACTCTCCGTATATGTAGCTTGCCTTTATAGGAATAACCCTCGACGATCATGAATCCCTTCGAAAAACTTTCACGACATTCTCTGTACCAATTTGGAAACGATTTGGCTCCCAGTGGGCGATAAAAAATCGCCCTTGGTTTATTGCAGTCCGACAGATAAACATATGCTACGTCTAATGTGGCCACATACTTCCATTTATCCCTAGCGAGATGACATTCATACAGTTTTCTGCAAATGGTCTTACGTTCTGAAATGTGCCTTGGCAAGAGCTTGTGAACCTTGCTCTTATGTCTCTTTTGCAGTCCCAAATCTTTATGGATAATCTTGTTTACGGTACGAAGAGATGTTCCTTCCTTAGCAGCAATGGTCCTTTGGGTCGCTGGATTGTTCCCCGTCACCATTTTCTTGACTTTCGAATGACAGCCTTTGTGCGACTTGTAGGTGTCCTTGGATTTGCTTGCTTTGCAGTCCCAAAAATCTGTCCTGTACGGGCCAAACCAACTCCAGCCAACACGTTATGAACTGCTTTCTTCCAAATGGTGAAACCTCTTTTCCTACATGCCGTAATTATTGCGGAATAACTGAATTTCGCGTCGGAAAGGGCTGTCATGTACCCTTCCCAAAACTGTGACACTTTCGGCGGCATTTCTCCGAGCAAACCAACCCGCCGCCTGCCACACTAATGTTTAAGTACTCACCTGTACTTTTACATAAATTTGCATACCTACGCTGATTGGTTGAGACGTCACGCGCCATTCAAATCGTTACCATAGATTGTAAACAACCCTCCGTAATATGACCACCCCTCCTCGAACATGTTGGAACGTCCTATGGTATACAGGCGAAAAATCATTGCATATCATTAAAAGCTGACAGTAGTAGCATGTCTTAACACAGCAATTGTCGCCGTCATGGGCAGAACAAGTAACCTGTCGGACCTCCAAAAGGGGATGATCATTGGTTATCGGGCCAAGGGGTTAGCATTTCAGAAACGGCCACCTTTGTGAACTACTCTAGGGCTGCAGTTATGAAGGTGCACCGCGACTGGACGAACCAGACAGTTTCGAGCAACCGAATAGGTAACTGTGGGGCCGCACGGGCCATCGATCGTAGAGACGAGCGTCGGTTATGACGCCCGGCTAAGACCAATCGGCGTGCCACTGTTGAGCTATGACACAGCAAATGAACAGTGGGGCTACTAGGCGTGTCAGCACCGAGACAGTGCAACGATCCCTCTTGAGGTTGGGGCTCCGGAGCAGGAACATGGTAACAGCACCCATGTTGACGCCTGTGCATCGCCGAAAACTCCTCCAATTCGCAATGGACTATCGCCATTGGACCTCGGCCGAGTGGCAAAGGGTTGCTTTCTCTGACAAGTCGCGGTTTCTGGTGAACAGAGTGGACGGATGATGGAGAATTCGCCGGGAAACATCTGAGAACAGGCATCTCGACACTATCGTTGGCAGATGACAGGCTGGTGGGAGAGGTGCGATTGTTTGGGGGATGTTTTCGTGGTATGGTCCGAGTCCACTGATACAGCTGGAGGGTACACTGAATGCTGTTCGTTATCTCACGATCGTCGCAGACCAGGTACACCCCTTCGTCTCGACAGTGTTTCCTCAGGGTGATGGCACCTTTCAACAGGACAATGCCCCTTGCCATACTGCCAAAATTGTCCACGACTGGTTCGAGGAGCATGAGGATGAATTCAAGCTACTCCCATGGCCACCAAACTCCTCGGACCTCAACCCCATTGAACATTTGTGGGACCATCTCGATCGCCATGTCCGCAAGCTGGACCCTCCACCACGTACGGTGATGGAATTACGGGATGCACGGATCGCCGAGTGGTCCCAGATACATGCAACCACCTTCCGAGGACTTATTGATTCTCTACCACGTCGACTAGCTGCTGTGCTTGCCGCCAAAGGTGAATATTGCGGATATTAGTAGGTGGTCATATTAATGTGTCCTAACCCTGTATATTTTGAGAATTAACAAAACACGCATTTGTAAAAAATCATAAAAGTTAAGAGAAATCTATAGTGAGCTACAATGATAAGAGAAAGCCTGCCCATTTGCCTTGCTCCATTGTTCAAACTGTGTCTCTAAAATCATTCGAAAACAGGCGATTTAGCACCGTCTAGCGTCTAGTCATGTTTACCATTGAAACAATTAAAATTACGATAGGGAACGGCTGGCCATTCACACCTCGACAAAAAATAACAAGGTAAATCAGTTTTTAATATGAAAAATCAAGTAACCTCTATTTAGTTTCAACATATTTCATAATTTGACAACTTAAGCGCCTCTAAAATGTTAAATTTTGTCGCTAGACGGTGCTAAATCGCGCTTTTTTCGACTGATTTTTGAGACACAGTTTGAACAATGGAGCAAGGCAAATGGGCAGGCTTTCTCTTATCATTGTAGGCTATGTCAATACACACGGTGTCCGAGACTTCATGTACATCATATCAAAGCACAATGTTGACCTTGTCGCGCGAAGTGGCTCTTGACAAACCAACGTATAGTTGTCCCTGCCAAAAGACCGGCTTCGGCAGGTGGAGATCAAGTACGTGGACGGTTTGACCCTGGGCGTTTTTGATAGTCATCGCAAAGGCCAGCTGGATGGGAAACTGTTGGCGTCGAAGCTTGAACGGCAGACCAACATCATCAGCGGAATCCTTGGGATGGCAACAATGCTTCCTTTCTTGGACCTCGTCAATTCCAACTGCTAGGATGCAATTCTGTTTCAATTGGCGAATTCGCAGTGTTGTTCCATTGCAAAGACCTCCATCACCATGGGGTCAATCTTTCGAAACAATATTACTGAAGCACCAACCTTCAGGTGTAACTTAGAGGAGGTTCAAGAAATACGTCACGCTCTTGGGGGGTGAGGAGGGGTATGAAAAGTGTGACTCGGTGTGACATGGGGGTAGGGGGGACTTTACATATGAGCCTGTTAAAGTCAAAGTGGTGTAACTCTACTTTTTAAAAAATCTGTGTTAATGCTAAAAAATGAAATCCGAATATATCAAACTACCTATAGGAGTAGTGGTGTAAATCCTATTTTCCCAAACAGCTTCACAGATGGCAGTGCAAGTTTGTGCGGTCAGCAGTGCTATCTACTGCTATTCTACTAAAATTCTTTATATCTCAAAACTGTTGTTAATTGACTTTAACTGGCTCATATGTGTGACGTCACAACAAACATTTTCAAAAATTCAATTTCTTTCATATTGAAATTATTATTATTTTTTTTTTGTGCTTATGCCCCAATGAAATCCATTGCAAAGTAGTTAAAAAATCTTTCACGAACTATGTTAAAGCTATGCCAAAAGTTTGACGCTCATCGGTTTGTGGTTGTAGAGATCATCGATAATATACACACACTGGCTTTTATTCATATACAGGGCGTCATATAAGTTCGTGATTTCAGCAGTGGAGGACATGCATCGAAATGTGTTTTCAAAACAATGGTAGCCATGTAGAGCATATTATACAGGGTGGAACAAAAAAGTCCGGGACCCCCCTTTTATTTTTTGAACCGAAGCAGATATGCCAATTTTGATGAATCCAATGAATAGGAAGTTGTAGGTGGCCTATCCCATGGTGCACTTTTCATCATTCCAAATATGCAAATTAGGACACATTCAAAATTTATCTCAAAAACCGTAAGGGATAGAGAAAAAAAAACCCAATTGCAAATTTGTTCAGCATAAAAAACCAAACAAAACAAAAAAAAATCATCCAAATCGGACCAACCAATCACCCACAATCACGTGGTGAACTGTTTGTAGCTTACAAACAGTCACACTACAGAAGGAAAACTGAATGTTGATATTTCCACCATGTAAAGCATGCAAATCAAAAAATTAACATAAATTACCATACTCACATTCACTTTCATGCGGAAAAGCAAACAAAAGGCATGTTTTGGCGTCAGTTAGGTTCCGTGCCCAATTGTGTTATGGTGATTGTGGCATCAGTTCACCACGAGATTGTGGGTGATTGGTTGGTCCGATTTGGATGATTTTTTTTTGTTTTGTTTGTTTTTTTATGCTGAACAAGTTTGCAATTGGGTTTTTGTCTCTATCCCTTACGTTTTTTGAAATAAATTTTGAATGTGTCCTAATTTGCATATTTGGGATGATGAAAAGTGCACCATGGGATAGGCCACCTACAACTTCCTATTCATTGGATTCATCAAAATTGACATATCTGCTTCGGTTCAAAAAATAAAAGGGGGGATCCCGGATGCTTGTTTGCTATCCACGCAGAGATGGAGGCAGTTTCGCAATTATGTCGTATGATGGCGCACCCGTCCTTATGCAGGTAAAGCACTACCATGGTTATTAGAAGTTAGTGGTTGGTCAACTCCTTTGTTCTCGACGCTAAAAACGTAATTGGGGAAAAATGCTCCCACTAGGTGGCTTCGATGTGTCAGTAGTCTATTGATCACCATATATTAAGCTTAGTTTCAATGGAGACCTTCGCCAATGCTCATTTCTTTTGCTTATTTTTTTAATTTTAAGCACGGTTATTTTTTTAATTTTGGTATTATTTAATGTTGAGTATTTGTTCTAATTTTTTTTTCTGTTTTATGAAAAGTTTTTGTATTGCATGATGTTTGAATACCTTTTAATTTGGTTATTTTGTGTATGTTTTTGGAGTCGTTTTGAATGAGTCGTCTATTAATTTTATTGTGTATTTTTTACTGATAACTTCTATTAATATTATAAAAATAACTTCTATTTTTATTATATAAATAACTAATTATTTGAGGTATATATTATGGTGAGGTTAGATTTTTTTTATTCATTGAAATTATTTGATAGTATTAAGTTTTGGTGTACAGACTTCTCTGATAGATAATGTGGACCTTTTTTTGGATTTTTCTTATACCTCAAATATTAATATTAATATTTTATTATTTTTTTGTGATTTTATTATTCTCCATGTTATTGGTTGTAAAAGTTAATGGGTGTTGTACTATTGTTTGTATAGAGTTACTGGTGATAATTAAAATGTCTTCTCATATTTTAATTAAATTTAGATATTTTTTTGTTTATGTTGTGAGGTATTTAATTATTAGTATTCCATATGGTTTATATAAATATTTATGATGATAGGTGATAATGAAGTACCCATAGGTTCACCTGTTTGGATATAAATTTTGTTAATGAAACAAAAATGATAGTTTTTATGATTTTTAATATTTTAATAAAAGTAAATGTTTTTTAAATTCTTTTTACGTTGTCTAATGTTGGTAAATTGGAATATTTTCATATAAATGTATTTGGTATGTCAATTGTAAAAATTTGGTCATGATATCAGGTTTGGCTGTTTACATTATTCTTTATACTGATAGTGAATTTTTATTTATGATTTAATTAAAAAATTTTATGATGTATATTAAAATACCTAGAAATTTTACTAATTTGGTGATGATTCTATTGGTGTTAATTGTTTTTGTTATTCATTATCTATTTTATTTACTTTTTTTAAATTCTTTTATTTTATTGATTAAGTTAAAAATTATTATTCGACAATTACAATTTTTCATAATTTTAAAATATATATTTATTATTAATTAAATATAAGATGTTTTATCTAATTTGTAATGACAAAAAAGATGTTTTTGGACATTAAAAAATGCTTTTAGAAATTATTCTGAATTGCAAGATTGTCTTCTGTGTTTTATATTCCCTAAGTTTAATTTTTTGATTATGTAAATTGAAATAAAATTTTTAAAAATAAAAAAAAAATTGCTTTAATTCAGCTTCTACATATATTAAAAATAGACTACTAGTGCCCTTCAATGCCATCTGGTGGTATCCTTTGGCGCTAATAGCCTTTTGAGGAGGAGTTGAACAACCACTAACTTCTAATAACCATGGCACTAGATAGGTATTATCTAGTGCTTTATATGCAGGCTCTCTAATATACAGTGCTCTAGCGCGTGCTAGAGGTTTTCAAACAATTAGTGTTTCAAATTGTTGACCAAATTATTTACCAAACAATTAGTTGATCAAACAAAATTGACCAAACAATTTTCAAATTCTTTCGACCAAACAATTAGTTTTTCAAATTGTTGACGCCGGCTTGAAGAGATATAATAATACAACATTATAAAAGCGTGTTTTGGAAAAATCCTTTTCCCCCTCTTATCTTGTTTAATTTTAAGAGATTATAACCCCATTGCATTGTCCAAAGATATGGAAAGCAGATGCTATGTAAGCTTATACTCTGTATTCAGTGTGTCAAAAAACGGCTTGTTTGAAAAAAATGTAGCCTGCCTTTTATTTTTTACATTTATTTTTTTAAATTTTAAATACTTCGTATTGCTTAAAATTATTCGTACATCAGAGTGTATGTTATTAGTTTGTTTTTTTTTTTTGTTTTTTTTAAAAAAAAGACGAACTTGTCTATCTTAAAGGAGTTTCATGAGAGTCATTTGAACATTACAATGTATAGAAATTAATAAATAGAGAAAGATATTAAACATTAAATATCAAAAGGAAATAATTTCTAATGAAAATGCATGTATTTGAATAAAAATAAATTTACTGATTTTTTTAGCTTTAATTATTGATGGAAAGCAACAAATTTAATATCTTCAAATTTTAAAATTAATCAAGACATCAATCTATTAACCAACATACTATGAATTGATGTTATCTCGATTTATAAATATTGCATAATTTGAATGGTTTACACAGGTCTGCGATAGTTTAGTAAAAAAATCACTAAAGATTTTCTTGATTATAATTTCAATATGCTGATTTCAAATTTTAAAACAGTTTTGTGCTATCACAATGGACAATATTACACAGGCCTACGAGGGTTTATTGTCAAGAAAATTTTCAGTGATTTTTACTAATTTCAACATGCTCATTTCAAATTTTATAACTGTTTTGGGATATCGCGCAAGGTTTATTCCAAAAACGGCATGCTCATTTTACTCGTTATTTTATGAAAACGGACAGTATTAAACTCGTCGCCAATTAATATTAGAAATTCTTTATAGCTCAATTACTCCATTCTGCGCTTGGGCACTCAATAAAAATAGTTTTACAATTTATTTATTAAAAATCTAATTTAAAGTTTTACTCTGGCTTAAATTCCGATTATGAAGTAGGAGTGCATGTAGAATTTGCATTATTTGCATTTTTGAAAAATCCTGGCGTGTTGGATGAAAACTGAATTTATTTTCAAAATTAGCAGTCCAAAATTATATTTAATCACCGAATAAAATTAATTTGTCTTTCCAAAAGCTAAAATACTATTAAAAATTTTCTTTAAATTCAAATACATTACACTTTCATTATAAATTATTTTATTTTCTTTTAAATATGTTTATTCTAAAATGTAGAAGCAAATTATTATCTTATTATATCTCAAATGTTAATTAAAAAATTCTTTTGTTAATAAAAATATGCTTTTAAGATAAAATGAAATTGTAAACTGTTCATGTTGTTTTTACTGAAATAAAATGTTATTGCTGAGCCCAGTAATGTATAATTAGTTTTGATATACATGTATTTACATTAAACAAATCTGTTATAAAATTAACAACTATATCATAAATGAATGTTTTAAAATTTTCTATGTAGAGAACAGTTTAAACAAAATATTATATTTTATTTACTTATCGAAAGTCTGATATTATATTTAAGTTCTTGTATAACAGTTTACAACATTTTTAAAACGATTACTTGTTTGTCTTCAACAAAAAATAAATATATATTGTACTGCTGTAATACTTTAAATCAGAGGTTTTATAGACCTTGCTCTTTTATAAACCTTACTCTGGATAGGGACGTGTGCGCCCTCATACGACATAATCGCGAAACTGCCTCTATCTCTGCGTGGATAGCAAACATGCGTCCCGGACTTTTGTTCCACCTTGTATAAGGTTTCATAAAAAAAACTTATTTTTCCTATGTATGGAAATTTATGGGACACCTTGTAGGTTAAATATGTGTTCCATCTGGTTAATTATAATATGGTGATAAAAATTGTTTGATTTTACGTTACGTTACAATGGCTTCTCAATATCAAAACAATGTTATCGATGAAGAGACACTGTATTTAAAACAAAAAAAAAGAAAAAAATACCTTTGCTATCTGTGGCTTATTATATCAATAAAAAAAATTTACAATTAAAATTCTGACCATTCTGAGTTTCACAATAATGTTTAATTATTATAAGTAACACTCAAAACAATGACTTTTCAAATTGTTTGCAACCGCCAATCCTAACAATGAATAGGATAATAATGCTTCCTTATTAAGGGCTTTAGCTAAAAGCTACTTATAAGAATGCACGTATGGGGTGTACGTTTATCCGTCCATCGTTTGCATGATAACTTAAAGGGTAAACTCCACACCCAAAATCACGGTCTATAGAAGTAAAAATGGTCGTTCAACTCCCGTCATTTTCCATTGTTAAGTCGTGCAATGGACTTTCTGCGCTCTATGCGACATCTAGCGTGATCTGAATTTCCTAACTTGTAAAGTTATTTTATTTACTTAGTTGATGCCCAAAATTAATAGTGAGCTATGTAATGCATTCAATAGTTGGATTGTCAATTACTTCTTTAAGATTATGTAGAATAAATTAATTTCGGCAGTATTATGCCAATAATGCCGGCTGCATTGAAACTGAAAATGAAACCAAAATTTCTAGCTCATGATAGGGCGGCGCCGCATGCGTTTTTAGTCCGATTGTACATGTAGCGCCATTTTTCAATTGAGTTACCCCCCTATCGGGAGCTAGAAACTTTAGCTTCATTTTTCAGTGGAGTTGGATGACGATCTACTATCTAAAGACTATGCCCAAAACAACTTTGTTTAAATGAAAGATGAAGGTCTTATGGCGAATTCCACTCAGCGCTCTGGGGGAGAGCAAGAGTAGCACAAATCACGTGACTGCTCTCCTTGAGAGGAAGCAAAATTGCTCATCAAGTGGAACAAGCACATTGCTCCAGACGAGAGTAACAAGGATGACGAGTTTCAATTTCAATTAGCAAAATTCAAGCTTAAATTCTCAATATATTCCCACAATATCCATAAAAGTTTCAATTTTCGGTCATTTACACTTCCTTTGAATCTTGGAAAGTAGCAAAGGAAGAGCAGTACGCTTCCTTTCATCTTCTGAACCAGTCAAATATTCTTCAACGAAAGCGTATAAAAATTCGTTATCGGCCATATTGGAAGTTTGACTCCACCTCTCTTCCCACTCCTCCTTCAGCTACTCCACGTCCTGAGCTGGAGTAGCTGGAGCACTCTTTCTTGGAGCACGAGCAGCAAGTGGAACACAAAGTAGGAGCACTCGCGATGCTCCGAGCAGTGAGTGGAACGCCATGGAGCAAATGGAGCTAAAAAAGAGTGTTCTAGAGTGTTCTAGAGTGCTCTAGAGCAACGAGTGGAATTCGCTATTAATAACAACGTAGCATGTATAAAAATTTTCAATTCGAACTCAAAATTGATAAAATATATTAAAAAACTTTCATTTTCCCCTCCCCCTACGATCGACACTGGCGCCATGTTTCGGCAACTGTTACGTCACAAGTTGCCGAGAAGTAAGAAGGAGTTTCGAATTGGTGACGTCACACATTGGACGCTATCGGTTAGTTGTCAGTTGGGCATCACAATTAGGAATGGACTATGAATATGAAACAAGACCGGTATTGACGCCTGCGATTTTGATAACAGTGACAGCGATATACAAGGGCCGTTAGCAGAATTAAATGCTACTGCAACTTCTTATGCATTAAACCGTGAAACGGGATCTTCTGCTTGCACATTTGGGCGGCGTGTGCCTTACACAGAAGATAGGCCTACCTCCTCTTTCCTTCGGCGTTTAACGAGTGCTGTTGCGGTCGTTGTTGTTGAAGAACGCCAGGCCCGTTTAGAGTTGGAAGAGCACCTAGTTCCACCTTATACGTGATCTGGTTTCAGCGAATTTCTAGTTTAAATTGATACTGAATTTTAAACGGCGGAGGCGTAGACAAAGCAAGACGTTTCAAACTGAGCACACGATGCTGTTTGGAGCTGGATACCAGAGGCGCTTTCCACTACATGATCGGGTTTTAGACACGAAATGACGACACACACGCGAGTGTTGCTCGGCCTTCGAACACGCGAGTTGGGCGAAGTAATGGAAACCCTAAAATAGCATTTGATAGAGCCTCGTGTGCGTGCGAGAGGAACGCTCTCGTAGATGCGCTTATTCATGTCAAGATATCGGAATGCTGATCGACTGATCATGTAACCAAAGAACGTTAAGGAAGAATGAAAGCTCTACTTGATTTAGTGTAAGTTTGTAGATCCTAGCGCCGCCACAGTCTGGCGGGAAAGTGGTATGCAGAGAAGCTCTCGCTCATGTCAAAGAGGGCAGCAAATGCTTTGTTATACCTGCAATCATTTGTGACATTTGAATGTCAGTATAATGCGCTGCGCCCGGCAGAGGCAAATTATGTTGTGTATATGTTTTGAGTAAGTGGTGTCTGTGTTAAGTGAAACTATGTTGGGAATGTGTGTGGGAGCTAATAACGTTTTTTTAACTTTATTTTGCGTTGCAGTGTTGTGTTTTGGTTGTGGAATGAATGGGAGGGGGCGGTCGAGTGTTTTTGTGTGCTTGTTGTGTGAGTTGTGCCCGGGTATGTTTGAATCAGAGGAGGCAGTGTGTTTTGGTTTCGTGAGTGGTGAATTGTTGATTGTTTATCTTGTTTCTTTTGTGGTTGACGAGAGAGAGGCGGGCGGAGTGAGGATTGAGAGCGTGTTTTGAGAGCGTATATTGCGAACGAGTGTGGGTTAGTGCGTGTGTTTGCATTTAAGTGTGTGCATTTTAAGGGATGAATATTTCTGAGTGCAATGCGCATTTTTTTTCTTTTATATAGTACTAGCAAAGGTACCCGGCGTTGCCCGGGATAATTACACTTAGATGTAAACAGAACAATCTCAAAAAATTAAATTAAATTTTGCAATATCTTAAAAATAAATACATGAAAATGCTTAGAATTAATACAGTAAAAATTCTTAATGAAAATTCGAAAAAAATCTTTTTAAAGGCTCACAATGGCTGGACCTCTCCAAGGATGCCACTGCTAGTCTAAATAATTTCTTACTCACGCAATCTTACCTCAGATGTATACTTAGTGTTGTTGCAATTTCCACTCTTCTCTCGATGTGTTGAAGCAAAACTTGGCCATTCATCGCTTTGTGCAGTCTAGCGGTCGCCGATTCTTCTATTTACTTGCTTCCCATTTGCTCAATACATCACGGAGCTAAAGGAGTGCTTCCTCTGTCGTCTTTCCACTCTTTCTCAATAGTCTGCTAACTCTCCATTATCTCCAGATATTGATCGGTTTTAAAGATTTTCAAGAAATTGTTAAGTACTAAGAACTCTCTTTTCTAAGAAAAGCCTGAATAACAGGAATTCTATGCATTGTTACAAATTGAAACTTATCCATATTACATCATCATTTTATGTTCATTGTTATAATTCTTGGAAAGATTGCTTTAACATTACATCATCATTCTGTGCTCATTGTTATTGGTGAATTGCGCGTTGATACCATTGTTGATGCGAACACAATGGGCCTATTGTTGCACAAACTTTGCCTTGAAGAGGTACCCGGCGTTGCCCGGGATAATTACACTTGCACAAACTTTTCCTTTCATTGTTAGTCATGAGATATGGATTGTTGGTCCATGCAGAGCGTTTGTGAATTGCGTGTTGATACCATTGTTGATACCTATTGTTGTACAAACTTTGCCTAGCAAAGGTACCCGGCGTTGCCCGGGATAATTCCACTTGGATGTAAACAGAACAATCTCAAAAAATTAAATTAAATTTTGCAATATCTTAAAAATAAACACATGAAAATGCTTAGAATTAATACAGTAAAAATTCTTAATGAAAATTCGAAAAAAATCTCTTTAAAGGCTCACAATGGCTGGACCTCTCCAAGGATGCCACTGCTAGTCTAAATAATTTCTTACTCACGCAATCTTACCTCAGATGTATACTTAGTGTTGTTGCAATTTCCACTCTTCTCTCGATGTGTTGAAGCAAAATTTGGCCTTTCATCACTTTGTGCAGTCTAGCGGTCGCCGATTCTTCTATTTACTTGCTTCCCATTTGCTCAATACAGCACGGAGCTAAAGGTTTGCTTTCTCTGTCGTCTTTCCACTCTTTCTCAATAGTCTGCTAACTCTTCATTATCTCCAGCTACTGATCATTTTTAAAGATTTTCAAGAAATTGTTAAGTACTAAGAACTCTCTTTTCTAAGAAAAACCTGAATAACAGGAATTCTATGCATTGTTACAAATTGAAACTTATCCATATTGCATCATCATTTTATGTTCATTGTTATAATTCTTGGAAAGGATTGCTTTATCATTGCATCATCATTTTGAGCTCATTGTTATTGGTGAATTGCGTGTTGAAACCATTGTTAATACCTATTGTTGCACAAACTTTTATTTGCATTGTTGGTCATGAGATATATCTTGTTGGTCCGTGCAGAGTGTTTGTGAATTGCGTGTTGATACCATTGTTGCAAAAACTTTGTCTTGCATTGTTGGTCATGCGATATTTCTCATTAATATGCCCTGCCATAACCATGAATATCGATTTTTTATCAATAATTATTATTTTTTCGAAATCTGAAGTAGACAGTGACCTTCCTCATGCTTTGAAGGTCATGTATGCGAAATTTCATCAAGATCGGAATAAAACTGTAGATTTGTATAAAAAACAGACCCACAGACAGACCCACAGACAGACCCACAAACATCCTTCTTTATATATATAGATAGATAGATATTAAAATGTGGCTTTTATACATTTAATTGTTAGATTTTTGAAAGTTTAGCCTGCTGATGCGTGGCCGTTGTCGCTTTCATTAAGAAGCGACGGCGCTCACGTATTGTTGGGGGATTTTTATTTTATTGGAGGTTCTCCTTGATTATTGTTGTCATGACGCTGTTGCGAGCCTGGAATGCTTGGCAAGTTTGTTTTTTTTTTTAACGATAGGCTGGGAGAAGCAAGGACCTGTCTTGGTGGAGAAGAAGTTTGGAATGGCGGTCGGCCATGTTTGAGAAAAGATGAACATCGCTGTTACGATCTCCGGTCCATACCTATTTGCTGCTACGGCTTATCGTGCAGTACAATGTTCGCATGAATTTGCAGAAATGTCTGAATGCTGCACAACTGTTGCTAGTTGTTAATGTGGGTTTGTGTTTAACTGGCTCTTTGATCTCCTGTTGAACGTTCCATAAATGTATTTTGAAGGGTCGTCAGCGACAGTCAAGGTATTGTGCCGGGCAATGAAGCCCGTAACGTATGCCAGTAACGATGTCTGCATATAGGGTGTATGACTGTCTTTTATGTTTTTGCCCCCGCGAGGAATAGTCCCCGCCGTTCAGCGTATTTCGACTTTTGTTAGTCCATTGGAGTGTGCCCGTCAGTTCTATTAACATAGGGTGTTTTCCGTAAAACGATGTGCTTGAACAGATATGAACTGTCAGGAAAGTTCGGAAACACCACGAACAAGCTGTAGAATTATACAGTTTTGACTGTTCATATGAAGACTTATGTATTATTTGTAATGTTAGGTGATAATTTTAAGGCTGGCTCTTGGTGAGCAATATAGTGTAACGAGGAGTGTTGTTTCGTGAACCAAAGGGGATGGGCTTAAAATAAAGGCTCTACGGGTAGATAATTTGTGCATCGGTGAGGGGTGGGAGGAAAATACACAGTTGTGTGGACGGGCAGTGCTCTTGCACCTGTACCTTGTTCTCGGTGAAGCCTGAGGAACACCCCACGTGTTTCCGGTCCGCAGGGGTTCCTGTGATCCCCCCTTGTTGAATTAAAGGGATCACCCGACGCCTGAGGGTGTCAGTGTTTTAGGAATATTTGGGAAGCCGAGATTCCGTGGG